>PVLC010038761.1:0-14583 GCA_004027655.1 Graphiurus murinus
GCTATACGTGAATTGTGATTTCATGGTGGCTTTAAAATGAGGCTCAGAGATGCTCAAAAGCATGCCTGGGCCAAGCCTGGCGTCAGCACACAGCTGGGGAAGGTGGGGTTCACTCCTGGAGGACATCACAGTGAGACCCCGCAAGGAATCAGAACCACCCATTGCTTCAGTGGCGTGGAGCCGCTTGGGGAGCAGGTGGTCCACCCGGGATCCAGGCAGCTGTGGTTCAGGTGGGCCTCCCACATCGTCAAGATGAACCCCACATTCCACCCCATCGGCACCAAGCATGGAATAGGTCAGGGGAAATAGAAGTGAGAAGAGGCAGGAGCAGGAGGAACTCTCCCGATGAATGGGCCCATTCCCTCCAGACTTGAGACTCAGCAAAGGAAAGGGAGGCATTTGGTGACCACTAACACTGCAAGATGTTTCCACATCAGAGATGGAATTCAGCTACCCTAAGATGGCAAGACAGCCCAACTTATAGGAGGTAATTTCTCTGGTCTAGGTGCATGTAAGTATTGAGATGCTTTAGCCCAGGGCTCTGGGCTAAAACCTCTCTCCCCCTCTGTCTGTGTGGCCACTTTCTGCCTCAGGGCTTCCAATGCCACCTGTAAACTGATGAGTCTAAAAATTATATGGTTCCTCCAGGGACCTGATAGCTAGATGGGTCATCTAAAAGACCACTCAATCTTGATGTGTCCAGAGGAGAGCTTGGGCTACTTTGCCTTAATGTCCCAACACCGAGTCCTCAGTAGCACTGTACAGAACGCAGGACCTGGGGCCACGTGCAAAAGAGGACACTTTCCTCACACCGCTCATCGAAACTTTACTCAGAATGGATCAAAGGCCTAAATGTGAGCAGTGAAACAAGGAAACTCTTAAAAGAAATGGCCTTGCATTTGGCAAAGAATTCTTAGATACAATACCAAAAGCATTCCGCCCAAGAGATAAATTTGGTTTCTTTCTTTTTTTTTTTTTTTGTGGTCCTGGGGATTGAACTCAGGGGCATTCTACCTCCGAGCTGTACCCCCAGCCCTATTTTTCATTCTTTATTTTGAAACCGGGTCTCACTAAGTTGCGGAGTGCCTCACTAGGTAGTTGAGGCTGGCTGAGAACTCGGATCCTCTGGTCTCAGCCTCTCAAATGCTGGGATTACAAGCGTGCGCCACCATGCCCGGCTTGGTTTCTTTTTTTTTTTTTTAAGCCTAATTTTTTGTTTTGTTTTTGAAACCAGGGTCTCCCTAAGTTGTGGGGGGCCTCACTAAGTTCCTGAGACTGACCATGAGCCTGCGATCCTCCTCCCGTCTCAACCTCCCAAGTACAGGGATTGCACATGTGTGCCGTTACGTCAAGTTTCTTAAAAATTAAAATAATACTGGGCGTAGTGGCGCATGCTTGTATTCCCAGTACTTGGGAGGCTGAGACTGGATGATCTGGGTTCATGGCCAGCCTCAGCTACTTAGTGAGGCTCTCTGCAACTTAGTGAGACCCTGTTTCAAAATAAACAGTAAAAAATAGGGCTGGGGATGTAGCTCGGAGGTAAAATGTCGCTGAGTTCAATCCCCAGTTTTGCAAAAAAATCCCAAAAAACAAACAAAAAATTAAAATAACTCATACTTCAAAGGGTGCCATCAAGAAAGTGAAAAGACAATCCAAAGAATGGGTTTAGCCGGCGTGGTGGTGCACGCTTGTAATCCCAGCATTTGGGAGGCTGAGACCAGAGGATCCAGGTTCAAGGCCAGTCTCTGCTACCTAGTGAGGCACTCCGCAACTTAATGAGACCCTGTTTCAAAATAAAGAATAAAAAGTAGGGCTGGGGGTGTAGCTCGGAGGTAGAATGCCTCTGAGTTCAATCCCCAGTACCGCAAAAAAAAAAAAAAGAATGGGAGAAAATATGTTCAAATCTTGTATCTGATAAGAGACTTTCATTCAGAATACATACAGAACTCCTACAAGTTAATTACAAAAAGATAAACAATTAAATCGAGCAAAGGATATGAATAGACATTTCTCCAAGGAAGATATACGAATGGCCAAAAAAGGACATGAAAAGATGCTTGACATCATTAGTTATCAGGTACATGCAAATCAAAATCACAATGAGATACTACTACTTTGTATCTACTAGATGGCTATAATTTTAGAAAGTGAAAAAGTAATATGTTTTGGTAAGAATGAAGAGAAGTTGGAAGCCTCACACAATGCTGGTGGAAATGGAAAATGGTGTGGTCACTGTGGAAAACAGCCTTGAAGAGCCTCAAATAAACAAAGAGTGGCCCAGCAATTCTACTCTAAGAATTATGCTACTCTTAGGTATATAATGTGCCTAAAAGTCAGGCAAGGTGTGCACGCTTGGAATCCCAGTATTTGGGAGGCTGAGATAGGAGGATCGCAGGTTTAAGGACAGCCTCAGCAAGTAGGACTCTCATCAACCTAAAGAGACTCTGTTTCTTTAGGGTTGGGGGTGTAACTCAGAGGTAGAATGCCCCCGGGGTTCAGTCCCCACTACTGCACACGAAATATATATATATTCAAGAGACACGAAAACGTATGACCACATGAAAACGTGCACACAAATGTTTATAGCAGCAATTTTCAGAGATCAAAAGGTAGAAACACCTCCAGTGTCCATCAGTTGATGAATGGACAAAGAAAGTATGGTGTAGCCACACAATGGACTGTTATTCAGACAGAAAAAGGAATTAAGTGCTGGTTACTATGCAACAGCAAGGATGAATCTTGATACATTATTGGAAGTGAAAGAATCCAGTCACAAAAATATATAATTATATGACTCCCTGTATAGTAAAGTCTAGCATGGGCAAATCTCTAGAGTGGGTTTGGGTTGCTTAGGGCTCGGGATGAAAGGGTGGGGACTGAGATTTAAGACGGTGGTTACTAAAGAGCATGGGGCTGTTTTGAAATGATTAAATGGATCTAAAATTGACGGTGGTGATGGTTGCACAACCTCGAATTAAACACCATTGAATTACTCGCTTGAGTAGGTGAATTGTATGGTATGCAAACCATTTCCCAATAAAGCTGTTTTTAAAAAAAAATTAGAAAGTGTCTATAGCTACATGTGATTCTGCTATCCAAAAGAGACCATTCCAGAAGCACAAACCCAGGCGGGTGTCCGTGGGACATCATTAATTCGAAGGCCACACGGATGCTTTCTTTTGAATTCTCTTTTTAGCAAAAATGCATGTGTTCCTCTCACTGAACAGACCTTTGATCATGTCAAGCCTTGAGCTGGGAGGGACTAAGGCCAGAAATTGCTATTCAGCCCGAGGACTAATGACTTGTGCCTCGCCAGGTTCTAGCCCACCTCCCTGCTCACTCACCAGCCAGCTTTGCCCTGCTAGCGTCAGCAGCTATTTGTGGCTGACATAAATTTCATTTGACATTTCTACCAACTTCAGATTTCTTTGGCAACAGAACGAGTCACAAGGAGACCAATGTGAAATGCTGAACCTTTTCCCTCAACTCTCTTCCAAACTGGAGTTTGATATTCTGATCTCTATTTCTAAATAATAAACCTCCGAAGCCGTTCGTCATCTTTGTGAACTTCACTACAGCAGATTCGAAATCTGCCAGTGATTCTCAACCCTGACAACATTTTAGAATTCCCCTGAGGAACATTAAAAAAAAAAAAAAAATAGTAATGTGTGAGCTCCAATCCAGAAAAATTGAAACTTCCATGTTTGGGGGTAAGACCCAGTGTGTTCATCAGCTTTCTGTCACTATAACAAGATGCCTGAGATAATTGTGTTAGTCAGCTTTCTGTTGCCGTGACAAAATTCTTGAGATTTATTTTTTTTTAAATTAATTTTTAAAAACTGAAAAGGAGGAAAGATCTATATTGCTTCACGGTTTCAGTTCTTGGCATCATGATGTTGGGTCTTTGGCAAGTGGCATATCATGGCAAGGAGTTGGTGGGGGAATAAAGCTTCTTAGAAAGAGGAGGAGGGAGCCGGGCATGGTGGTGCACGCTTGTAATCCCAACATTCGGGAGGCTGAGACCGGAGGATCCGGGTTCACGGCCAGCCTCAGCTACCTAGTGAGGCACTCCGCAACTTAATGAGACCCTGTTTCAAAATAAAGAATAAAAAATAGGGCTGGGGGTATAGCTTGGAGGTAGAATGCCTCTGAGTTCAATCTCCAGTACTGAAAAAAAAAAAAAGAAAAGAAAAGAAAGAGGAGGAGGGGATGGGGTTCCCATAGCCCCTTCAAGGGTGCACCCCAGTGACCTAACTTCCTTCTGGACAGCTCTGCCTTGGAAAAGTTCCACCACTTCCCAGTAGCGCCCCCCAGCTGGGGACCAAGCCAACCAGAATAATAGCTAACTTGGAAACAAAATATTTTGGCACACAGTTTTGAAAGGTCTAGTCCATGACTGACCCTTTTTTCTTTTGCTTTGGGCCAAGCAGCACATCAAGGTGGGAGTACAAAGTTGAGCAAAACTGTTCATCTCACTAACAGGAAGAAAAAGAGAGGAAGAAGAAGGGGCCAGAGGGCCCCACCACCTTCCGGGACACACTCCCAAGACCTCACTCTGTCCCACTAGGTCCTGCATGCTCAGGTACACCACCTCCCAATAATGCCATCCAAGGCACCAATCCCTTAATACATGGGCCTTTGGGGAGCAATTGAGATCCAAAGTCTAGAACCCCCCAAGTCTTTTTAAAGCCTCACAGGTGATTCTAACACACTGTGGGTGGAGGGAGGGGGTCTGAGAATCACTGAAACTATGTGGTAAGACCATGCGACTCTCTTGATATAAGGAAAGTCTTTAAGAATTTCGCATTCCAGCAGGGAACAGTGGCCCCTACCTGCAATCCCAGTACTTGGGAGGCTGAGACAGGATGATCTTGGGTTTGAGGCCAACCTCAGCAACTTAAGAGAGACCCTGTTTCAAAACAAAAGAATTAAAAAATAGGGTTGGAGGTGTACTTGGAGGTAGAATGCCCTCGGGTTCAACCCTCAGTACCAAGAAAAGAAAAAGAAGAAAAAAAAAAAGAATTTGGCATCTCAAATGTTAAGTTCACAAGCCAGGGATCCAGGCACTAAATAACACTGTCATTGTTTACAGTTCTGATAGGCCTTAATCCATCATTTAATCCAATCTCCTTAGTTATGGAAACAGTAGATAACTCCAAGGATGTGAGGATCTGGCCAAGGTTACCTGATTTTGCCCTTGTCCCCGGAAGATTTGGGAGTTTCCTCTGGCTGGAACCCTGAAGCAGGGCATTGTGCCCTCCTGGCAGAACCCTCTCCTCCTCTAAATTTTCACTAGTCCAGCCCTAGAGGAAGGTGGCCGTTCCAAGGAGGTGTCAGTCCAGGGTGGTGTGAACTGGGGCTCCTTTCTAGCTCTGCCTCTCCTACCTCTGAGACCTTGTTCACACTTGCTAAAACCCACCAGCTCATGGACATTGGACCACAAGACTGCCAAGGCTTTAATGAGACTGCACCAAATTTGCCACTTGATCAAAATACCAGCTGACCCAAACCAGAAAGGAAAAATCCAAAACGCAGACTAGATGCCGGAGGTATGAACTAACTCATTCCTACACGCTTCTTCGTGAAAACTCATCAGTGGACACTGGATGGCATTTTCCAACACAGTGACAAGCCAGTTGCAGAAACATGAACTTCCTTGTGCTCAGTTCAGCCTTTTCCCTCTTTGTGCTTCTCCCCAAGAGGCAAAGCCCAGCATGTCGGTTCAGAAGCTAAGTGCTGCCATACCAGAAATTCCACACTGGTGGGGCTTATGGAACCTGAAACGTGTGATTTGTTTCCAAAGCAGCAGACTCATAAAAGCGAAGATTGTGCAGAAACATGCTGGGTGTTCGTAATAAATAACAAGAGTAGGCTTACCTCAGCAGGCAGGTACTAGAGCAAAGATTAAATCACAGAATGAGCACACTGGAATTTGCTCAGAGGGCACTTTTTCTAGCCCATTTAAGACCCAGAGATGAAAAACAGGATGGATTGCCAAGGCCACGCAGCTAGACACGGAACCAGGATGCAAAGATAAGACGGCAATAGTGGCTGTTGTGGCCTGTCTACCCAGTGTTTCTCTCACTAGCAAAACCCACCTCTTCATCTTCAATGTTTGCAACACGTATCAGACTTTGCTTATAAACTCTCTGCCTGTTGGTATCCTCCAGTCATAGAGAACATTCGCTGCCCTGGGTTAGCTTTCTGTTGCTGTTAAAAAAGAAAGAAAAGAAACTGCAGATAAAGAACTTAAATGGAGGGAAGATTTTTGAGCTCATTGTTTCCGTCCGTGGTCATTGGGCTCCTTTACTTCTGGGCCTGTGATGACGCTGACCATCATGGTGGGAGTGTGTGGGTGGGTGAAGCTGTTCACCTCATGGCAGCCAGCAAGCAGAGAGAGAGAGTTCTTTTTTATAACAAAGCCCCTTCCCCAAACCCCATTTACGGATCCATAAATGTATTAATCCATGATGAGGTCAAAGCCCTCACAATCCTACCACCTCCCAGAGAACCCACCCTGGACACTGCTCATGAGGGACCAGACCTGCACAGCGTGAGCTTTGCAGGAACATCCCGGATATGACCCATAAGAAGCCCCGGGGAGGACCTGCCCTGTCCTTATGACCAGGAGTCACCTTAGCAGGGAGCACAACCTGAGCCTGTCCTCCAGAGAAGGCTGTCAATTTGCCTGTCCCCGTTGGAATTCTTCTGCAGGGGAGCATCTCTGTCATGTGCCCCGTTCAGCCTGAAGTGGAATGAGTTAGCTCTTCTAGGGAAATAGCCAACAATTTTAGTTTTGAGCAACCATAGCAAGTCAGGTGCTCAAGGTCAGGTGTTTTGTGAACCAGCTTCATTCTTGACACATCTTTTCTCATTCTTTTTCTTTGTTCTCTTTTTCTCGTCCACTCATTTATTTTGTTTTATCATATCGTGTTGGAATTGCCATAAAGAAACAGACTCCGTTGTTATGTTGCGTGCATTTTGTTGTTTTCTTAGGCACCCCTGATTAAAAAACAAAAAAAAACCAAAACAACAACAACAACTGAACTTTCCCCTCCACAGCTGCAGGCTAGGTTCCAACAAGTCATTACCCCCTGCTCCCACCCCTGGCCTTTTTAAATACCAGAGATGGACCCAGGGTCTTACACATCACTTGCTAGGCCAGCACTCTACCACCGCGCCCCCTCCCCAGCCCACTCCTGACCCTTTAAGGGAAGGCTCAAATACATTTCTCATTTCTTTTCTCCTATCTGCCCAGTCAAGACCCTGATATGATTCAGCTCAGCACTGTCCTCCCCAAAAAGCCTTTTCTGAAACCTCTGTCCCCAGTTGGTCCTATCCTTTCTGCTTGGGTCTCCACAGGGGCTCACCAGGACTTCTTCCATCACACCGTGACCGCATGTAGCCGCCCAGTATGAGCTCAGAAATGTTTCTGATGAGTGCAGGGATGAATAACTCAAACTTCCTCATGCAACTGTCATTGCTCTCAATGTGTTTCACCTTTCTTTGAAGTACCTTGTCAGTACCGTAACAAACATTCAGAGAGAGGCAGGGGCTGGATGCAGGGAGGGAACTAGCAACAGGAGTTCATTAATAAGGACTGACATGTGATCCATGCCTAACCTGCTGTCAGCTACTTGACACCCAGCACCCCTATCCTATATCACCCCCACTTGACACATGTGAAGAGTGAGGTTTGGGGACGTTTTTGAGGGGTGTGTCTTGAGATATGGGTAGGCAGGAGGGGTCAGTCCAATGGGTTGAAGAGCCAAGCTGATTCAGACCCAGGTTTATGTGCGAGGGCCATGCACAGGGAGAAGCTCAGCAATCTGGAGGAAGATCCCTTGGGAACCTACCAGGATGTCAGTAGGTGCAGGTGTCCAGAAGCAGGGTGGAGGGGACAGGACCCCCAGGGGTCAGGAGGACAGATGAAGGAGGCAGGGACCTGGAGAGCCAATGTCATGCCTTGGCATCTTATACACAGGGCTTGAGAGATAGCAAAAGGCTCGGGACAGCGTGTGTGCTGGACCAGAAGGGGCTGCTGGACTGGCATGCAGGATGGGAGAGCAGAAGCACTAAGGAAGCTCAGGGTGGCCTCAGGGGCCAGGCAGCAGGCGGAGCGCAAACTGGGCACAGTGGTGGCAGACACCTGCCTGTGGGATCTCAATGCCGGGCCCGGGTACTTTCTGTTGCAGGCTTGGTTTTCTCACTGCAGGAAATTCAGAGCCATCTGTACTTAAATGGTCAAGTACAGAAAGCAACAAATTAAAAAATCACCTACTAGCTGGGCATGGTGGTGCACACTTGCAATCCCAGTACTTGGGAGGCTGAGACGGGAGGATCTGGGTATGGGGCCAGCCTCAGCTACTTAGTGAGGTTCTCTGCAACTTAGTGAGACCCTCTTTCAAAGTAAAAGTAAAGAATAAGAAATAGGGCTGGGGGTGTAGCTAGGAGATAGAATGCCCCTGGGTTCAATCCCCAGTACCAAAAAAAGAAAAAAAAAAATCACCTACTCTTAGCTCTTGTGTCCAATGTGGGGCCGAGAATTTTAGTCCCCCAGATCCTGCGGGGCTTGGAGACAGCTGGGGAAGGCCCTGGTGACTCCAAGCCCAGCATCTGCGCTGGGATCCACCCAGGCCCACAGGTGGGTCTCCTGGCTGACCAGCGCTGGGTCCTCTATCCTCTGGTGGAGAAGGTCCAGCGGTCAAGGGAGTAGCCAATCAGAGCCCGGGATGCCCCTCATCATCCCCGTCTGGTTTTGGTGTCTACACAGCTACAGTCCCCCTTGACCAGAGAGCACCCATTGGGACCTCTGGGGTCACCTCTGTGCCAAGTGCACCCACTCGGGCCCGTCCTGTGAGCGCTGTCATTGAAGCCTCCGGAAGAGCTATTGCCAGACATCCCACATTCAGGGAGGGAACTGCCATTTGCACCGCCGCTGGCAATGATCTGGTTTTGCCATCGGCCATCTTTTGGGAGAATCCTTAGGATGACCAAGAAAAAAACAGGTAAGAGATTAGATGCTTTTGGAGGAAACTCAATTCATCGTGAATGTTAATACAATTGCTGTAGACAGAGGTGATGAATTGATCTATGTGAATTAGATATCTTTTTAAACAGAATGGGTCCCTGGAAAAACAGCCAACGTTCTCTCTAAATATGGATTTGGGGGTAAATATGGATTTTTTAGGCGACTGTCAGTACATCCCAGGGTACTAAGATGTGTTGTTCACTGTGGGACCCTGCCTCTGGCGCCACCTGCTGGTAGATCCCTGAAAGACATGCAGGTCCTGCTCTCAGTTAAGCCCAGACCAAGCAAGACCCCAGCAGCTGAGGGAGTGGGGGGGCTTCTGGTCTCTGAGGGATGGAGCATGATGGAAGGTGGGGTGGGCAGCTGGCCCCTGCCTGAGGACAGGCTTCCATGGAGACACCAGAGAAAGTGATCCTTCCATCTCAGCCTCCCAAGTACTGGAATTATAGGTGTGCAAACCCATGCCTGGCTAGGAACAAGATTCTCAATGAATTACATGTGGCTTAAATCAAATTGATTATCAGCATCGTGTTTCTGGATTTATAGTATATGTTTCCAAGCCCTTCACCTGGGGTTTTATACTGGGTAGATAAGTATATTTAAGTGAATTTTAAAGATCCACTTCAAGAATTACTTATCTCTATTAAATGGATAAAAGAAGTAGCCTTAGGAAAAGTCATTCCATCTTCTTATCTAGACATACGCTTCTCCGGTGCACCCTTTACATCCTCATTTCTCAGAGTGTAGATGGCTGGGCTTATCATGGGGTCACCGAGTTATACAAGTTGCCCTTGATCCTGAGAAGGGTTTCCTGGTTGCATGAACAAATAGATAATATTCCCATAAAACAAGAACCTAGAGTGAGGTAGAACCCAGTCCTCTTGAAAGCCTCCTTCCTGCAGCCCACTTTATTTTCAGCACCGCTGAAAAGTAGCTATAAATGATGACAATAAGGGACGGGCACCAGAACAATTGTTACTAAGGACATGGAAACCCTGAGAACACAGAAACAGTGCTCTCCACAGCCACTGTGTCCACAGAGGCGATTTCTAGGTGAGCTGGCATCTCTGCTGACCTCTCCCTCAGACAGGCAGCTCCACACACATCAGAAACTTCACTAGAAGGTGGAGGAGTCCACCCCTGCAGCCCCAGAGAGGCACTTCCAGCAGAGCCGAGGGTGCCCATGGACAGGAGAGTGGTGGGCTTGTGACTCCAGTGAGGCGGGCGTAGGTCAGGGCTGCCAAGAAGACGCAGGGTGTGTCATCCAGCCCAGGACCACCGAGAGCTGGCCGGCACAAGCCCTGCAACTAAGGGTCTCTCCTGGGGCCGTCTACGTTAGACAGCAGCTGGGGGATGGAACGGTTGGGAAAGCAGGAGGCCAGGAGGGACAAGTTAGTGAGAAGAATGTACACGGGCATGTGGAGGCAGACAAGTACCATGGCATTAAGGTCACGAGGTAGAAGATGAGGACAGATAGGAAGAGAATCTGCTCCCGCCTGGGTCGGCCTGGGAAATTAGCAGAACGAACTGTGCCTACAGCTCTGCTGGGCCATGACAGAGCATGACCAGTACCTGCATGCAAGGAGCCCCTAAGGACATGCTGTGTCACCATGAGGCCAACTAAGGAGGTCCAGGGAGACAAGGCAAACACCACGTCATCATGCAAAGGAGCGACAGAACATTGCAATGTTTTGTGAAGCCCTAGTCGAGATATGAGGGGGAAGACTAGCTCTTCTTACTGGTTTCTTTTATTTCTTTTTGGATCCCAAGGCAGTACTGATGCTTGAGCGTTAGGAAAACCCAGATGGATAGAAAGAACAGGAAAAGATGAGGTACACGCCAGAAACGTGTGCTCAGACCACTATTGTACTCTGGGTATATTTTCCTTCAGACTTTTCTTCTGAATACCTATCTTGCAGGTGAGCTGGGCAGGGACAGTCCCAGTCTCTGCCCTAAAGACACCTGTGCCCTCCTGTGGCCACCCACTGGCCAGGCCAGGCCTTGAAGCACCTGCGGCCTCTTTCCTGGGCCTCTTCAATGGCCTGATGCCTGCAGCGGCCAGTTGGAGCTGGACCTTGCCTTTGCAGGGTCTCCTAGTTCAACCCACTCATGCTCAGTTGACCACACCCTTGCCTGCTGAATCCCCCTGGACAACCAAGAACTCAGCACTTTGGGTGGTGGAGAGGAATCTTGGGGATGGTTTCCATGACCTGCTCTGAGGCTCTTAGCGACTTCAAGGACCTGAGAGGGCAGGTCTACACCAAAAGCTCCACCCCACTTTAGACAATGGGGTGCTCAGATATGGGTCCTGGGGTGACAGCTCTGTGCCAGGTAGACCAGACCTTACCTCATCCAGACAAGGACAAACAAAGGCCTTAGTGGTTCTCAAAGTAGAGGGAAGCCCAGGTCAACGACAGGGGGAAGGGTAAGTGGAGCAGCCATCAAGACTGCCCTTCCTTCTCCCTGTCACCCCAGGACCCATATCTGAGCGGCTCCATTGACTAAAGCTGTGGACACAGTGGCTGTGGAGAGCACTGCTTCCTATCCCACTGCCCTGGCACAACTGGGCTGTGGACTTGACACCTGCTTCATTGTTTCTCCATAGTTCATGTCACCATAGGACTGCACACACACACACACACACACACACACACACACACACACACACACTCACACACCTGCTGCAGGAGGGCACTGCTGTCCATCACTCATCGCTACATCTGCATGTGTACAGCAGTGCTCAGCACATAGTAGGTGCTCATAAATGTTTATGAGATGGAAAAAATGAATATTGTGGGCCAGGCTCTGTTAAGAGTGGTTTTTTAGCCAGGCATGGTGGCGCACGCTTGTGATCCCAGTACTTGGGAGGCTAAGACAGGAGGATCGGGATTCATGGCCAGCCTCAGCTACTTAGTGAGACCCCGTTTTAAAATAAAGAATAAAAATAGGATGGAGGTGTAGCTTGGAGGTAGAATGCCCCTGGATTCAGCCCCCAGTACAAAAAAAAGTGGATTATTATTATTATTGTTGTTGTTGTTACTGGGGATAGAACCCAGGGGTGTTCTACCTCTGAGCTGCACACCTAGCTCCCTTTTGTTTTTTGTTCTGAAACACAGTTTCATGTGGCTGAGGGTCTTGCTAAGTTTCTGAGCCTATCCTCTTCCTGTCTCAGCCTCCCAAGTAGTGGGATACAGCTGTGCACAACCACACCCCAGGCCAGGTTTTTATTATTTAAAAATACATGCAGAAACTAAATACATCCTTAGTCACTATGGAAATCAGTCTGTCAGTTCCTCAGAACATTACATAAATGACCACATTTTGTCATGGGAAGACATGATAATTCCGTGAAGAGTGCTGAGGAGTTTCCAGGTTTGGGGAAAGGAAACTCACCTCAGGACATTGGAGTCCTTGGCTTCTGTGGCAGAAAAGAATTTAAGCACATGCCAGTCACAGACAAAGTCCCAGGTTTTATTTAGGAAAAGTGGGGATACAAGTTCAAGGAGAACACAGGCCACCTCAAGAGCGTGAGAGGCCCTTAGGGTCTTTTCAACCCTTCTTTTATAGGAGACCCCGAGAAGGGATGGCTAGGGATGCATAGTAGAGATGGGGTGACATGGGGTGGCTGGTCTCCTTTCTTTGAATCCTTAGGTTCTTGCCATTTCATTGGTGGGTGCTGAGTGGTGCCTGGGCTTGATACCATGGTGAGACTTCCTTTGGGTTTTTTTGTTTGCCCGGAAGTTCAGGTATGAAGAGAGATAGGCCATTATGATTAAAAAGCATAGGCCAGGCCTATTGAGGACTTTGCCTAATGAAAAAAGACAGGCCAGACGGGTCATCATGATTCAAAGTGTGGCCTATTAAGGGCTTTCCACTGAGAAAGAGCAGACACTGTGAAGTGAAGTTAAGGATTATGACATTCCTAGATTTTAAAACTCGATTTTCCCTTTCCTTCCTCCCAGTTCGTCTCGTCCTTTCTACCTAACATCTTATTCCTCCTCTCCTGCCTCGCACATGACCCAGCAATTCCACTCTTCGGTATGCCCAAGAAGACTGGAGACATGTTCACACAAAAGCTACTACGTAAAGGTTCAGAGCGGCATTACTCATAACAGCCCCAAAGTGGACCAACCCAAGTGCCCCTCCGCTGAGCTGATGAATGGACGGATACACAAGGCGTGGCACATCCTCACAGTGCAGTGGCATTTGGGTCCTCACAGGGAATGAAGCACTGAGACATGGTGCAACTTAGATGGATCTCAAAAGCAACCCAGGTAAAGGGCTGAGGCTGTGGCTGAGTGGTAGAGTGGTCGGCTAGCACACAAGCCTGGGGGTTTCCTCCCAGTATTACAAACAACAACAACAACAAAACAACAATATCATCATCAACGACAACATCAACAACAAAGGACATTAAAACATGCTAAGTGAAAGAAATCAGCCATGACAGCGAAATGGAAAAGCAGTCGGGAAAAGGCTGTTGGAGTCCCCAGCGCCAGTGGAAAGCCAGTGCTAGGTGCTTGGAGCAAGGTGTTAGGACCCCATGTGCCCTGGCATTCTCAAAGGTCATTTTGTATGACTCAATTCAGAGAGGAGGACACTGAGGTCCAGACACAAGGTCTGCTCAGCAGTGGGCTAGGTTCCCAGTACCAGTCTGCTTGGTTCCTTGAGCCCAAGCACAGCTAGAAGTTTCTCTGGCCTCTGCCTGCCCGACTCAAGCCACATCCTGGCACCAATGTTTCATAATGGCTGTGGTTTTTTCAGAATTGTGGGCATTCCTGACTGGTTCAGATGCAGACTCGGGCACACTGGTCAGGGGGTAGCTTACAGGCAAGAGGGCAAATGTGGGTCTACCAGGAGCCCCACTTGGGCCACTTTCCCAGGGCCTGCTCAGAATCTGGGCCCCGGTCCCCAGACTTGACCTGGTCTTAGGATTTGATCTGGAATGCCCCAGAAGCCTTTGTGTTAGCTGGCTCCTAAAGGTCAGACCTCATCGCTGGGATCTTCTTGGATTCAGCATTTGAAAGGACTTGCTGGGGCGTGATGAAAACTATAGGCAGCGGGGCACGGATGGAGGAAGCAGGTCAGCGGGCACTGAGTGGACTGTCTTTCCCTGGCCCCTTCTGAGAAGCTTCCGGGAAGCCATGAGCTCAGCTGCTTTCCTCCGCCCTGCCCTGCTGTCATGACCTCCTCAGGTCGCTGCCGTGCAGTGTCTTCCTGGAAGTCACCCTGGGTCCCAGCTCCTATCCTCCCTCCCTCCCTTTGGAGCTGTTCCCTCTATTAACTAAAGGTCACTGTAAATCAAGGGGGACAAAACCCTAGTGTGCTCGCCAGGCCATGCTGGCCTCCCACGCGGAGCAGTCTGGCACTCTTAGCGCTCCATCTCCTGAGCCCCTTGCTGGCCTCCTGGCCCTCAAACTCCTAGGTGGCACTGGCCAATCCCCATGGTTCTATGACCCCTGCTCAGAGTCCCTTCCAAAGGCTCTGTCCAGCCCTGCTGGCTGCAGCTCATTCTCACAGGATGTGGCCTGGCCTGGTCAGAGCTGGGTGCA
>PVLC010038762.1:0-14584 GCA_004027655.1 Graphiurus murinus
CAGTACTGGGGATTGAACTCAGGGGCATTCTACCTCCGAGCTACACCCCCAGTCCTATTTTTTATTCTTTATTTTGAAACCGAGTCTCACTAAGTTGCGGAGTGCCTCACTAGGTAGCTGAGGCTGGCCGCGAACCCAGATCCTCCGGTCTCAGCCTCCCGAATGCTGGGATTACAAGCGTGCGCCACCACGCCCGGCTCAGGCTATCCACTTTTGTAGGTGAATTCTGTCAAGGAATCTGGCTCTTTTAGAGCTGCACTTCAGTATTTGGAGACCATTATCTGAGCACATTACTAGAATCTCCAAACTAACATGTCTGAAATCACTGATTTCACCTTTGTGCTTTTCCTGTGTTGCTTAACAGCTTGTTTTCCTTGGTTGCCTTAAGACCAGCAGTGCATTTCTTGTATAGTGTTTTTGTCCCGGGCTTTTCCCCAATCTCATTACTCCACAGGACATAGTGTCCTTTTCCAGTTATGAAAACAGAAGCTGCGGAACATGATTCTTTCAGCCTGCCTTTCCTAGGCTTAAATGCTTTCCTAATGCATATGGAATAATGTTTATACTCCTAAAAAAGGAAATGTATTATAGATATCACCAGTTTCACTCTCACCTCCCTTTCAGTTTTCAAGCCAAAATAGTCTTTACCCTTTCATACTAACATTCTACTCTTGTAGTACTATACTTCTCCCTGATGGCTCTTGCTGTCAATTTCCCTCCCCTCCCCTCCTTTATCCTCCTCTCCTTTCTTCTTTCCTTCCTTCCTTCCCCTTGGGGAAGGGGCAGTTTAAATATAGGTCTTCCCTAAGGTGTTCTCTTTAGCCTTCATCTTTCATCTTAATCAGTTAATACATAAAATGTGAATATGCATGACATAATGAGTTAATAATATCACTACCCTACCCGTCTTGTCACACATACACTGGAATTTCTTCAATTTTAGCTTCTTCATTGCCTATTTGTCCAGTTGGTTAGCAAATCCTGTTGATTCTTTCCAGTAACTTCTCAAGTCTTTCCTCATTTCTGGTGACTTGGCCAGATTAATTGGTCTTGCTTAGAGTCCTCAGATGGTTCTCCATGGTCTGTGATGCAAAAATCCATTCATCCTTTCTAGCCTTATTTTCAGCAGGATCTTTTTGTAAAATTGGTCTGCCTAGCAAACTGGACCTTTACTGTTTGGGCAATTGCTAGATAGTCCTGTTTCTTTCCTCCCATGATTCACTTCTTTCGCCCTCACCCTCTCTTTCTCCTCCCCCTCCTACATGATGGATCTCAGAAAGAAAGATATATCCCAAAGTTACCATTTTCAGGCTGAATTCTTAGCTTCAGAGATTTCTGTGGCATTGGATTTGTGTATTTTCTGACTTTTGTTTCTGCCTTAAAATAAACTTGAGTGTCTTATTCTACTACATACTTTCTCTGTTCCTTGGGGTCAGAATCCTCTTTATTTCCTCCTTATAGCCTACAACACTATTTATGTAAATTAATGGGGAATAACAAACAAAATACATTTTCTTTTTATTTACCACTCCAGGGTTTTTGTTTGTTTGTTTGAGGAGGGAGGCATTGAACCATTACATTTTAGAGTTAAGAGCAATCTTGCCACTCATTTATTCCAAGACCATAGTTTATGGATGAGGAAAATATGCCTCAAAAATTTAAATGAATTCTATAGTATCACATTGCTCAAATAGTTTGTGGCTTCTGAAATTTTGACACTTCACTTTCTGACTTTCAGAAGCATTGAGGTTGATTTGAGTTCAGAAGAGTTTTAAGCCTGTTTAGAGAAGAGTTGATTGAAGCCTCCTGCATTTCCTAGGACCTCCCTCCCGCTCCTCACTTTGCCTTCCTTCCCTGGGGAGCAGGTGTCCTAGGTGAGCTGGGACTGCTATGATTCTTACCATTGGCTGAGTCCCCAGGCAGAGAGGTGGTCTCCCCTCACTCTGCCAGTTCTATTTCCATTTTCTCCTTCACAACAGGGGACCTCTTCTCTTATTTTATTGCCTGAAGCCCTTCTTCAGAACTTTTTTTTTTTTTTTGTGGTACTGGGGATTGAACTCAGGGGCATTCTACCTCTGAGCTACACCCCCAGCCCTATTTTTTATTCTTTATTTTGAAACAGGATCTCACTGAGTTGCAGGATGCCTCACTAGGTACCTGAGGCTGGCTACGAACCCAGATCCTCTGGTCTCAGCCTCCCAAATGCTGGGATTACAAGCATGCGCCACCATGCTGGGCTAGAACTTCTTAGCTGGAAGGAAATCTTACTTCCTTTAATGTCTCCTACAAACTTATATGTCATCTGATGGGTTATATAGTTTTTAAAAACAGTACCAGAAGGACGAGTATTTGTCTTTAGTTATCAATAAAATCTGTATTCCACGCAGAAAAATTTGTCATCATTCTCCAACAACTTTATCTTTCCCTAATACCTTTCTTAGTTCTTTCCTTTTTTTTTTTTTTTTTTTTTTTTTTTGGCAGAACTGGGGTTTGAACCCAGGGGCATTCTACCTCTGAGCTATACCCCTAGTCCTGTTTTTTATTCTTTATTTTGAAACAGGATCTCACTAAATTGCAGAGAGCCTCAGTAAGTAGCTGAGGCTGGCAGCGAACCTATGATTCTCCTGTCTGAGCGTCCCAAGTACTGGGATTACAAGCGTGTGCTACCATGCCCAGCTCTCTCCTGTCTTTTATGGGTTAAAATTAGTATTCCCAAGAGTTTATTTCTTATTATTTTCACAGATGAGAATTGGGACAGTGAGGCCATTTTTTTCTACAGAATTAAACTCACTCACTTTTTGTCTTTCCCACTAGATGGCTCAAGTACACCACAGATTGCCGGTTGCCTGCTTTGACTGTGGTTTCTGCTTTTTGAGTACTACCTTTATTTATTTATTTAGTGCTGGGGATTGAATCCAGGAGCACTTTACCTCTGAGCTACATCTCCAACCATATTTTAATTTTTTGTTTGAAAACGGACTCACTGAGTTTCATAAGGTCTCATTAAGTTGCTGAGACTGGCCACAAACCTGTGATCCTCCTGTCTCAACTTCCCAAGTACTGGGATTACAAGCACGTGCCACCACACCCAGCTTGAGTACTACTTTTAAATTGTTTGATGAGCCCTTTTCTGGACCCGTTATTCTGGTGCTTTACATATGTTATGGCAAATTTCCGCACATTTTCTGATTATTTATAAACTTCTATAAAGCATCCAAAGTCATCTTAATATCAGGTTAAGGCAGTACATTAGAATACATAGAAAAAAGATTTTTTTTTGCTTTCAAGAACTGTTTTGGACTTAGATTTAATTGCCAATCTATAGATAGATTCCCTCAGAGTAGGCATATAGTTAATAACTCATTATTTTCTTCCTTATAGTAATTTTGAGTTATTTTCTAGAATATGGTACTTCTTTGGGAGTTTTTGAGGCACTGTGGGCTATTTGCTTCTGTTCAATGTAATATTTACCAAGTGTTTATGTACTTGGCACTGTGTTAGGCTGTGGGGGGAAATACCAGGATGAATAAAGAGACATGTTTATGAGTAGCAAAGCCACTGAATTATTTTTTCCCCTTTGTGTTTGAAGCCAAGTAATGAATAGAAGTGGGGTTAATGTTTGTAACCAACCTGGAGGAGAGTTTTGTTTTTGACAGTGTTCCTGTTGATCTTGTCTGTAAATAAAAACTTTTGAACTGTATTCTTCAGAAATATTTTATACATCTGTTTGGTTGTTTTGGGCTGTTAAAACATGTAAAAGGAAAACAAGCTAGGGCTGATTTAATGCTTATCATTTGCCAGTTTCTTATTATACATTATTTAATTTGATTCTCCTAATAACCTGGGAGTCAAGTATGAATACTGCCATTGATGAAAAAACTGAGGGATCATTTGGGTTAAATAAGTTACCCAGGATCAAGTAAGTGGTAAATTGGGAGGGCAGAATGTTTGGATGTCTATATCAGACAAACAAGGACTAGTCTCCTGGGAAGGTGGTGCTTGTGCCTCCAAAAAGGGAGCCTGGGCCATATATACCTTGGGATATAAAAGGCTCCTTTTGTGTTTTTGGCCAAGAGAAAACAATTATTTTCTGAAGTGGCAAAATCTTTTTTAATTCATGTATCAACTGGTGAATACTTGCATTTCAAAGCAGAAAACTCTAAAGATCCATTGCCTTTGACAATTGGTTTTTGTAAAAAGATCTTTGATATTATAAAGAGGTATTCTTACCAACTAGAGCAACTAGTCATACCATCTCTTTGACAGATAACCTTAGAGTGATAACAAACTCTGTAAAAATCGATTCATCCAGAAAAACTGTTAACAGCTAATAATCTTATTTTTCAGGCATAGCATTTATATATATATGCCCCTATGGTAATAACTGAATTATTCTCATTAGTTTGAAAATAAAGTATATAATTTAAAGGAAGATTGCAAGTTATTAATATAAATATTATACAAGTTATTAACAATATTATAACTAGATAATAATTTATTTTTCTCCATAAAACTCTTTGGTTTCTCTTTATTGTTTAAGAGTATCTTTATTGCTAAGCTGTAAAACAGGAAATGTAGTTGCCATCCAGTTTTCTTAAGAAAACAGGTAAAATAGGCAATTTTTAAAATATTTTTATGAGCCAGGCATGGTGGTACATGCTTGTAATTATAGTACTTGAGAGGCTGAGACAGGAGGATCACAGGTTTGAAGCTAGCCTCAGCAACTCAGTGAGGCTTACATCAACTTAGCTAGACCTTGTTTCAAAATAATAAAAATAAAATAGGGCTGGGGGTGTAGTTCGGAGGTAGAATGCCCCTGGGTTCAATCCCTAGTATCTCACACACACACACACACACACACACACACACACACACACACACACACACGGGTTTTTAAAAGAGTACTTAATTTCTCTGTCTATGGTTTCACTTTTAAGGCTCCACAGTCTTTGTCTTTTTTTTTACTATATCAGAAAACTGTTATTAGTTACAGATTCACAATTTTCAAAGTTGAGGTTATGCTGTCATAGCTGTTTAAAATAATCAGAACTACTTACTGAACCATTAATGTCATTTTGTGTCATCAGATTTAAAATGATGTCATCCTCCCGTGACTGTGAGTAAATTTATACCCTTCATACCATCATATAAATTCTCTTACACATTGACTAGATACACTGATATTTGTATTCCTTTTTATGTATCAAGTGTTGATGATATTATTATATTTATAGAATGTTGCCTTTGTGTGGAAATTCCAAGCATTGACAATTCTTGATAACCAAAATAATGGTAAACTAAGGAGATTCTGATTCTATATTTTGAGACAAATGTATTCATTTGTCTATAAAGAATCTTTGGATAAATTGTTTTTAAAGTTATTGAATTCTTAGCCATTTTATTATTGATTGCTGTGAAACCTGAATCATATTTTAGATAGAAGGAACTTTGTAGTTAAGGAATGAGCATATTTAGTGAGTTACAACTGTGGCATGACAATTGGGTGGCAATTATCTTTGCTGAATCAACTTCATCCAAACCTTAATTGCATATTATATTGTTTAATTACTTCCTGACTTAATAATGAGAAGTTACAATATGGATCATTTAATAACTAGCATGGTATATTTCATAGATTTCAGAATGTTCTTTGTGAATAAAGTTCACAAGAAATTGAAGACAAATGAAAAACTTTTTAGAATTCAGCTTTTTTGGTTTTGAAGCTTTTTTATAGCTTTTTTGAACTTGAAATGACTATAGATGTCCTTATGTAATAGGAGGAGAACTTTAGGTATATTTAAATATCTAACTTGTTGTTAGTTGGAAATGAGACAGGTTCTTTAAGTCCCTGTATCTTCCAAATATCATTGGTTTACTATTTTGACTTTTTTTTTTTTTTTTTTGCGTGTACCAGGGATTTAACCCGGAGGTGCTCTTCTTTTGAGCTACACCCCCAGCCCTTTTTATATTTTATTTTGAAACAGGGTCTCACTAAGTTGCTAAGTGGGCAAAAATATATTTTATTGTGATCTAGTATACATTCTTGTGTGTATAAACATAAATTTCACAAAATTATGAAATTACCACATGATCTGCATTCTGATATTTCTTTTCTATTTTATAATTTAATCCATCAAATTTATTTCATAACCCACCAAAGGATTGGGACTCATAGTTTAGAAAACACTGCCATATAGCCGGGCGTGGTGACGCACGCTTGTAATCCCAGCATTCGAGAGGCTGAGACCAGAGGATCTGGGTTCGCGGCCAGCCTCAGCTACCTAGTGAGGCACTCCGCAACTTAGCGAGACCTGGTTTCAAATAAAGAATAAAAAATAGGGCTGGGGGTATAGCTCGGAGGTAGAATGCCCCTGAGTTCAATCCCCAGTACCGCAAAAAAAAAAAAAAAAAAAGAAAGAAAGAAAACACTGCCATATAATTGAAAAGTAAGTTTTTTTTACACTAAATGTTAGCAACAGACTATTCTGGAGCAGTTTGGATATTTGAAATGCTCTGTTGCAGTTGAGTTAAAAACAAACAGCAACAACAAGAAGCCCTGCCTTCTTGAGGCCTCCCTGCTACATAATCATCAAATGTTATTTCACTTTTATTTTCTGAACTTGAAAACTAGCTGAATGATTAGAAGGTATTGGACCAAGAACCATCTGAAGGACCAAGCTGACAATGGAAAATTTAATATTGAGTGAGACACCATGGTTATCTGTATACTCTTAAAATTAAGACCATTATAGTTAATAGAAAATAAATATTGCCAGGCATGATGGTGCACACCCGTAATCCTGGTATTGAGAAGCTGAGACAGGAGAATCATAGGTTTGAGACCAGCCTCAGCAACTTAGCAAGACCATGTTTTAAAATAGAAAGGGCTGGGGGTGTAGCTTGAAGGTAGAATGCCCCTAGATTCAAGCTTCAGTACCCAAAAAAACCCAAACAACAACAAAAAAAAGGAAAAAAAGAAATATCAGATTAATTTTTAATGTATGTAATTAACCAGAACACAGTGTTAATTATTGGTAATGAAAACATTTGAAATATGAAAAGTCTGTGCAAATGCAGTTTTATTAATTATAAATAACCATAACTATTATGAAAAATATTTGTGAACATTAATAACTCAATGTTAATTGCTTTATATGTTTTATCTTTATATAACCACAAAACTCCATATTTCTTGGTTGACAAAAATGTTGCTAGATATATAGGTAACTTTTAGTAAAATAGAAAAGACGTTATGAAAAGTATAGTAAAATTCAGTGAAAAGTATCATTTTCTGACCTTATGTGATGGCTTTTAGCACTTGGAGATGGCGAGGAATGGCATGTCACATAAGAGGAACAGAGGTATAAAGGCAGAAGAGTTTAATATGCTCAAGAAATAAAAAGTAGTCAGTTAGATGGACTTTATTCTAGAGGCAGATTTTGAGCAGAGGAGAGAATGAAAGTCTCTTGCAGTCAATATCTACTTGCTATGGGAGATAGTAAGATGGATTTGATTGATGTGAAACTAAATAGGAAAAGGAGATAAATCATTGAAATGATTTGGAGAAGAAATGAGCTTGAAGTAGGCAGGATAAATGTAGAAAGGCAACTTACCAAGACATTAGAGTGACATCAACATAATCTGGCAACTGATTAGATTAGTTCATTCAGAAATACCTGAATTTCTGCTCTGCAATTGTAGGAACATCTGTGAACAAAACACTTTCTCTTTGTCCTTGCAAGGGTCTTGAGGTCAGTGGGGACTCAGGCATTTTCAGTTCAGGGTATTGCATCTGCTGCCACAGAAGAGAGCCAAGCATGCCCTGAAAGGGAGTACGCTGCTGAATTGGAAGCCTCACAGACCAGGGATGTGAGTGGGGAGAAGTGTGTTGGGGGAAAAAAAAAAAATCTGTATTGGCTTGGAGGTGAGAGATTTTGGTACCTTGGAAGCAGTTCATTCTGTTTAGATCCTGGAATTGGATATGGGTTTAGTAAGAGAGGAGACCAGGGCCAAATTATTCAGAACTTTTGGATCCCAATTAAAGGCTTGGGCAGAAGGAACCATAGTATGATTTCAAGCAAGGGAGATTCAGGATCAAATTTGCATATTAGAAGGATTACTTTAGTTAAGACAGTATTAATTATAAGTAAGAAACATGATCCAGAGAAGCTCAGCATATGCAAGGGGAGCAAGTTTAACTGGAACTGACATTTGGAACCACACTGATTATCAGCTAATATGAGGTGCTTCCACACTCTCCTGTATACAGAAGAAGGGGTGTGGATTATCCATGCCCTCTCTGGGTGTGCTTCTCTCTAAGAACTCTCCTGTGTTTGGCTGTCTGGAAGCCCCTAGAACTCAACCCTGTTGAGCTTTTATGGAAACCTTATCACAAAGCTTGATTGATTTAATTATTGGCCATTCTCTTATGTCTTATCAGCTCAACCTTGAGCCCTTTTCCCTCCCTAGGTTTTGGGCAAGACCTAAAGTCTCAGTATTCTTTTTTTTTTTTTGCGGTACTGGGGATTGAACTCAGGGGCATTCTACCTCCAAGCTACATCCCCAGCCCTATTTTTTATTCTTTATTTTGAAACAGGGTCTCACTAAGTTGCGGAGTGCCTCACTAGGTAGCTGAGGCTGGCGGTGAACCCGGATCCTCCGGTCTCAGCCTCCCAAATGCTGGGATTACAAGCGTGTGCCACCACGCCCGGCTCAAGTCTCAGTATTCTAATCACAGATTTGTTCATCTTTCAACCTCAAACAAAGGAGCCCCTAGTCCTCAGTACACTTGTGGACATAAAGAAGACCTCTATCACTATGGAGAGTCCAGGGATTTTAGGACTGAAATACACATTTGACATGCATTTAAGACTGAATACATATTTCAGTCTCACAATACAAATAAATTCATTGAGGTTTAGTTATCACCTGTGACATTCTTGAATCAAAAAATTTAAATCACAAAAAAAGCAAACCATAAACTTCTGCTGGATACTTATGTTTAAATTGTCTTTAAGTGATTTCTTGAACTTTTCCCATATGTAGTTAATGAACTCCAGAAAGTTTTAAATGTCTTGGGATATATGAGTATTAGAAGAGAAATACCTAATATCTGCTACAGATTTATGTAGAAAATAATCTATATTTCTAGTTTCTGGACTTTGTTAGTAATGGGGGAAATTTTTTTTATGGCCCAATTTATAGGCCTTACTATGAAGGGCAACTTGAAGATGAGGTAGAGCATAAAACTGAAGCTGTTTCTAAGAGATTGATATCTCCCAACTCTTCAGTTTAGATTTATAATGTCTGGTTATCACAATCAAAGGGAAATACTGTTTTTGTCTCCATCTTGCTGAGCTTTCAGATTCTGAAACATAGTATTATCATCTAAATTTTGGTGATTGTTTTTTTTCTACTGGGAGCAGGGACATTTAATTACAGAAAGCTATTTGCTATGGAGTCATTTTGTTCTAGCACCTACAGTACCTTTTAAAAATTCTGATCATAATTACATTGCTGGCAAGATAAACTAGTGGTAATTATATGTGGAATTAGCTAATAAGAATAAAGTTATCCACAAGATGCATCTGGGATACTTCTCATTCACTAGTCTTAATTTATGGTTTTAGGAAGTGTCTCTGGTGGTGGTTGAATGTGATCAACATTTTCTTATGAGCCCTGAGAATCTTAGTAAAATATTTGGCAAAAGTTATTAAGGGAGAATATGTCAGGCATTTGAATCTATCTCTAGAAATAATTATTTTGTGTGACTAATTTTTGATTATGTGAAGATTTAACTGTTAGCTTATTATACAAAAGTTCCCTTGAAACTAGGCATTTTTTCTCATGTAAAAACTCTTTTTTGTTGTTGTTTGTGCCACTGGAGATTGAATCCAGAGGTCCTTTACCAGTCTTTTTTATTTTAAGACAAGGTCTTGCTAAATTGCCCCAGGTGGTCTTGAACCTGGAATCTTAGTGCTTCAGCTTCCAAATCCTGAGTCCCTGAAACTACAAATTTGTACCACCACACCTGGCTAAAACTCATACAATTTTTATAGAAATTTATTAGTGTGAATTTTTTTTAGACTTAAAATAAAAATACCCTTTGAGTGCCTTGGAAAATAGAATATTCTTGGAAATTAGGTTACATTTTTATTCAGTTGAATGTTAACAAGAAAATTGACTTTTTATTTAAACAATTAACATTAAACATCTAGATACAGTTGAGGAGCCTAGATCCAGCTTCCTAATACTTTGAGATTTTTGCATTTTGGTTACAAAGTGATTTTAGAATCTTGAATATTAGCTAACCAAAGTGTTATGGTAATATCATACCCATATTATGTCCTATTCTTATTAATAATTTGCTATTTCCCTCTTAAAAGTGGGGAGACCTCAAAGTGGAATCTTTTTCTCTTAATGAAACCAAAGCTAAGCACCAACTACACAAGTTTATTCCATAGCCAAGGAATGGAGAAGTGGGAGCTTAGCCCCCAAATCAATTTCTCAACTTGTTGGGTTTAGGGAAGTCATGTATACAGGGTAAAAGAAACGGGATAAGCTAATAAAGAGAGGGAATGTTCATGTTTCCTGGAATTGGGTAGGAACTATCCAGAAATTTAGGCATCACCTCCTTTTGCTCCTTTTATGGTTCTTTTATGACAATTGTCAGCTGTCATGGGGTGGGGAGGGTAACATTTAGCATAACATATGGGATTTAGTATCTGTTAGAGGTTGTTTAAGTGACCATCTTGGATCTGGTCAGTTCCGACTAGTTGGTCACTGAGGGCTCTTGGCCAGTAAAACTCTATCCCTAGAGATAAGCAGAGTTAGGGGTTGGGCAAGAGTTCAGCCAGACTATATAATTATTATTATACTGGGTAACACTATTACTTAAAGTCTGTTATTGTTTAAAAAGTAAACAGAAACATATCCTTACTTTCCCACTAAGAACACCGCTATAAATAAGGTCCTGAAATCTTTGTTAAGTATCATGAATGTCTGAATAAAATCTTGAAAACAGTTCTGAGATTTAGTGTTTTCATGTGACTCCCACTATTGGTTAACAACATTCTCCTCAAAATAAAGAAGTTGTGAAGAGACACCTGTCTAAACATCGTTTTGTGGCTGGAATGTAATAATTCTGCCCCAGTAAGTGCCATTAAGAATTAAATCTATTTTATGAATACAGCTAATAAAACTCAACTGATAAAGCACAAGTCAGGCTTGTTAGAGTAGAAAAAAGAGAAGGAAGAATCTTAAATTTAGAGGGACATTGTCTGACAGCTCAGATGAAGTAATATTTTTTTAAATTCTGAATTCTTTCTGAAAGCTTCAGTATTTTAATGTTTATGGCAGTGACACCTCATCTTACATAAATTTAACTTTTCAATATTTGGCTGTATATATCTTGCAGACAAATAACAGTTTAGATAGTACAGATAAGTTTGCTTATCCTAGGGAGCTTTTGTCCTTGCAGATTGGAATCAGTGATCCTCTGTTCGTCTTTCATGTCTCCCATAGGGTGAATACCTCTATTGTGGTTCTAGTTTAAATAGAGTTGTGTTCCTAATAGTTATTGTCCTAAACATTAATTGTATATTACAATTTAAAGAATTTTTAGGGGCAATTTGGCTATGCCAGTTTTATGGATTGTTTGGAATGCTGGAATCTTGTGTACATTGAGATTAGAATCTGGGGATAGTGTTTAAGGCCACAGTCAGAATCACTCTTGAAAATTCCTTAACTTATAAATCTTTTGTGTACACACATGCACGCTCCTAAACATTAATTCTTATGCATATTTGAATTGGAGAATCACCAAGTTAGACTAAAACACAAAAGAAAATTATACAAGTATCTGTATGTTCATTCAGCTTGTAAAGACAGTGGATAAGTAGAAAATTCTAAAATGTTCTTTCTTGCCTGCTGGTTTTGCTTTTTTTGTTTTAATAATAAGCTTCTAAAATCTTAATACTTATTAATAACTTATTGTGAGGATTATGGAAGTTTATTGAGACTCGCCTTTCTGTGGGAGAGCTCCTGAAATCTGATGGTTAAACTCTAAGATTAACCATTAAATACATTTGTTTCATTATAATTTTTATTCTTTTCCTGAGATGCTTTAGTAAGATCACTTTTGAGAAGTCCTGCTTCTCATCTCAGAGGGAGCAAAGGAGGAGAACTAGAGTGGGAAGACAGGAAGTAACCTGCCCCTGTGGGTTTGTGGTTATGGTAGCAATCAGTGTAAACACTCCATAAGAGGATAAAAGTGGGGGAAAATAACTGGAAACTTAACCAGTTAGACCTCTTTCTAGAGCTCTTTTCTGTTCTAGCACATTCTCCTGTTTTAAGAAGGTCACTCACATTCTTGATATTATCTGTTCCTTGGATTTCTTTCCACAATATGCCGTGGATAAGAATAGGAGTAAAATTCTAATTTCTGGTTCCTTGACCTTTAGAGAACAGGAGTGAGGATTCTGCTTTCTTATGACAGCAGTGATTGAAACATACTCCTGGAGTCTCACTCTGGGCCCTCCAGTGAGTTCAGACCTAGGCTGCTTGTGTATGGTTGTACTACCTTGCTCCACGGAATGAGTCACAAAGCCCAAGATTGGGCACTACTTTCTCATTACCCAGATTCTGCTCCTGGGGAAAGGAGAAAAGCACATGTTGTGAGAGATAAAAATGATTAGTCAGCCATAATTTGTGTTTTGGAAAGGAGGAAGGGGAGATTACCCTAGAATGCACCCCATACTTCAAATATAATTGGAAAATACATAGAACTGAAATAGAAAAAATTATAAAGTGACAGCTGTGGTCTAATCTAGAGGCCTTATGAGGAGAGATTTAATCTTACTGCACTGAGAGTAAAGCAGTGTTTTGGTTTAGATGTGAGGCCAAGAAACTCTTTCTACATTCTAAAAGGAGTCAAACTACACTAGTTAGGCCTACCCACATAGGACCCACTAATAGACATGCAGGACTCTTCATTTTAAAGGTTGTTGTCTACCTGCTGAGGCAGCAGCACATCTCAGTCTCTCAGCATAGATGGGTCCTGTAGCATGTGGTTCTGCTACCATTACCACAACGTGTTAGACCTGAGCAGGCCTCTGGTCCAAAGCCATGGTATATAACGTGGTCTAGTATAGAAACTGCATAAACAGTAACAATGGAGATTAAATTAATAATATTTTCTCTCTCCTGTAAATTGCTCCTGGGGAAGAATGACAGGCAATTCACAGTGGGGATTTACTATTAATTTATCATTCATTCATGCAACAAGTATTCAGATGCCTACTGTTTGCAGGTCCTCTCTGTGACACTGATGACTTATTATTGAACAGAACAAAGTTCATGCTTTCATGGAACTGTTGGAGAGGGGAAGATAATAAACATGTACTAGGATGTCAGTAGTGTTAAGTGCTATGAGGAGAAATTAATCAGGTGAATGGGAGTGTGATTAACAGGTACATTCTAGATAGTCTAGTTGTGTGGCCCTATAGATTAGGAGTCCTGGAGAGATTTATTATAAGAAGTTGGTTCACTTGGTCATGGAAGCAGACAAGTCCCCAGATCTGCAGTTGGCAAGCTGGACACCTAGGACAGCTGATGGTATGGCTCTAGTCATAGCCAAAGGCCAGAGAACTGCGAACTAACAGTGAATCCAGGGCAAAGCCCAGTAGGCTCGAGACCCAGGAAGAGCCGACGTTTCAGTTTAAGTCCAAAAGCAGAAAAAGGCCAGTGTCCAAGCTCAAGGGAGGTAGGAGGATATCCCTTTTTCTTCCCAATATCAACTATTTTGTTCTTTCTGTTCAGGCCTTCAACGGATTGGATGAGGCCTGCTCACATCATAGAGGGCTCATCTCTTTACTCAGTATATCATTTAAATGTTAATGTCATTCAAAAATACTCTTACTGATACCTAGAATAATGTTTGTAAAAATATTTGGACACCTTGTATCTGAAGCAAGTTGTTACATTTAACTGTCACTGGGTTAGTTATGTCCACTAGAAGCATGATAACTGAATATAGATATGTTCCATGTCATCCCAGTGACTTACTGCCAGGATAATCTGGTGATTGGAGGTGTCTTGAATTCTGAGTTTTGTCATATTGCCTGAGTTACTTTCCATGGTCTGTGGGACCTGGCTTTGTGGCTGCATTGAGCGCACAGCATTTTATATGACTGTTGAGTGTAAGTTGGTTTTCTCTACAGGGTTGCCAGGCTGACCATTTTGTAGGCAGATCAGCTTGGCTCATAAAGAACTAAATATGGTTTTGTAATCCATTCATCTGTGGATGGACATCTTGGCTGCTTCCATAGTTTGGCTATTGTGAATTGAGCCGCTATAAACACAGATACACATGCATCGGTCTGATAATTTGGTTTCCATTCTTTTGGGTATATACCCAGTAGTGGAATTGCTGGGTCATATGGTAGATTCACTCCCATTCGTCTGAGGATCCTCCATACTGTTTTCCACAGTGGTTGCACAAGTTTGCACTCCCACCAACAATGTATTAGGGTTCCCACTTCTCCACACCCTTGCCAGCAGGTGTTGTTGTTCGTGTTTTTTATGA
>PVLC010038763.1:0-14584 GCA_004027655.1 Graphiurus murinus
GGAGGGAGAGAGGCAGGAAGGAAGGAAGGAAGGAAGGAAGGAAGGAAGGGAGAAACTCGAAATTGTCCTTAACAATTGTCAGACATAGGAGTCCTTTGATACCTCAGCAAATCCCAGGGACGTGTTGGGGCTGGGTTCTGATCAGATGAGTTCAAATTCCGGCATGTGAGGAGCCCAGCTGCCTGGCTCTGAAAACAAGGGGGCACCAAGGTGTGCCAAGCCAGGGATGGGAGCCAGCGAAGTTCTTGTCTTTGCGTTTGCCGCTGCAGAAGTGGAGCGTGGGTGTACCCCCATGCACCTCCTACAGTACTGGATGGATTGACCTGCACAGGAGGAGGCACTGTTCTCGGGAAGAGGAGAGGGGGGGAGAAGTGCCTCTATGTATACATGGGCAGAGGAGGAGGTTACGTGTTGAGGTCATCTTCTTGTCCCGTTTTTGGTCTACTGGCTTGTAATTCTGTTTATCAATACACACGGAAGAGGAGGTTTTCAAAGGTCAGGGCCGTAGCCTCCCCTCTGAGGGCCCGAGGCGCTTCCTTGTGGGGAGCGAGTGTTTATGTAACACGCTCCCCCACACAGCAGAGCTGCTGAGGGGCGCCCACGCTGCAGGTAATGGTGTCGGTCCATGAGCTAACAGACTCGGTGCTTTTCCTCCTGGTGTTACTGTCTATTGGTGGAAAGCATCGTTATTTTTACTTGATGTTCCTTTTTTCCCCTTCTTACTTAATTGTAAAACTTCCCATTCTTAGCTGGGCATAAGACCATCTGAAATACGGCTCTTTTCCCCCATTTTCTTCATAGCTAAGAGTGGCCAAAGGAATAAACTGTTGAAACAGGCATATACAGAAGGACAGGTCTAAATTCCAGACAGTGCTTTTTTATTTTTTTATTTTTTTTTTTTAAGGGAGAAGGCATGTATGTTTGAGTTACTTCCTCTTTCCTGCTTGCTGGAATATGCGTACGGTGGCAGGGGCTCAAGCAGCCTCCTTGGGGCATGAATTACAAGTCCTGTGGAGGAGATACCCAAGAACAACACTGAAGGAGGCAGGCCCTGGTGTTTATCAGCCTCAGCCTCAGCTCACTGATCTCTGAACTTGCCTTATATGAGAGAAGAAATAAAATCCTATGTTTTGTTTTGTTGTGGTACTAGGAATGGAACCCAGGGGCATTCTACTTCTGAACTACAACCCTAGCCCTATATTTTATTTTTTATTTTGAAACAGGGTCTCACTAAGTTGCAGGTCTCACTAAGTAGCTGAGGCTGGCCACGAACCTGCAATCCTCCTGTCTCAGCCTCCTACCTACTAGAATTACAAGTGTGCGCCACCATGCCCAGCTAAATTCTATCTTTTTTTAAGCCACAATTATATTCAGTGTTTTGTTACTCACACAGCTGAAATTCTCTCAGATAATGTGGAGGGGCAGGAAATAATCCTGTAATGAATCGGTGTATTATTTAGAACTGGTCTGATGAAATTGCACGTCACGCAGCAATAGTCATCACCGTCAGGAGAAGGAGATGACTGTGAAAGACGCACAGGTGTTGCCTCATCAGGAGGAGATCTTGAGAAGAAAAAGGAGCCAGGGCTGCCGAGGTGGAGGAGAGAGGTTCCCAAGCAGAGGGGAGACGAGTTGGACAGAACCACACAGGAGTGCAGTCCTGGTGCGCAGGATAGCTAATAAAGTGCCATCGATGTATTCCTTGTTAGTGACAAGTCCAGTGTCACTTGCACCTGAAAAGGGGTTTTACTTGACTCCTAGAAAAGGCAAGTGAGTTACCTACCTGAGGAATGGAAGACCAGGTGGGTGCTCTGGGGATGGGGGCCAGGTGAAAGTCCTAGGGATGGGAGGCCAGTGAGTGCCCTGGGGGATGGGAGACCAGGTGAAAGTCCTAGGGATGGGGGGCCAGGTGAATGTCCTGGGGAGGGGAGGCTAGGTGAAAGTCCTAGGATTGGGGGCCAGGTGAAAGTCCTAGGGATGGGAGGCCAGGTGAAAGTCCTAGGATTGGGGGGCCAGGTGAAAGTCCTAGGGATGGGAGGCCAGTGAGTGCCCTAAGGGATGGGAGGCCAGGTGAATGTCCTGGGGAGGGGAGGCTAGGTGAAAGTCCTAGGATTGGGGGGCCAGGTGAAAGTCCTAGGGATGGGAGGCCAGGTGAATGTCCTGGGGATGGGAGGCCAGGTGAAAGTCCCTGTGCCTTCTCAACATTTCCCAGTCAGTCAGAGGCCAGGTGCCTTCCTCAAATCATCTCCTCAGGAGGCCAGCATCAGGCCCTGGTCACCTCTGGCTCTGGGCCTTGAACCTCTATGACCAGCGAGCGGAGTCTGCCTGTGTCTACGGATAAATGTGGAGGGAACATTGTGGGGGTGCTATCTCAGTGGGCGGGCCCCTGGGGGCTTGTGAAGGGCATCCATCCTTCCCAGGGCCCCCTGAGTGGAGGGGCTCAGTGCTGAGAACAGGACAGGGCCCCTCCTGTAGTCTCACCTCCGTGGTCCCGCCGTTTGCCCTCTCACACCAGGCAGTAGAGGAGGGGGGGTCAATGAACTGGTTAGCAGGCAGGCTCTGGGGCAGAGACCCCCCAAAACTGAGTTCGTCTGGACCCTGCAGCCATGAGCATGAGACATTTGCTGGGGGAGTGCCCGACCGGCAGCGAATGGTTAATACATTTTAAGAAATTTGTCGATAGCCCTAGAAGTAGGTTTTTGTGGACATGGCTTTGCAAGAAAGACAAGTGTGTCTCCCAGAAGTCCCCTCGTCTTCGGGTTGCTGCAAAGGTTCAAATCCAGCCCTGTTTTCAACTCGGCAGCTTCCCCCGCGTCTTTCCAAGACAGGAGTAGGTGTGACAAGAGCTCAGCTTTATGCCAAATCCTCCTCCCATCCCCTAATTAAAGCTCTTCACGTTAATCTTGCCCTAACTTCCTAACTCCAGGGTCATTCATAGCTCTTTGACAATAGGAGCTCAGCAATTTTTTCTGAAGTAAACAATAATTATCCAAACCAACGTTTAATTAAATAAACTAAAGTTATAGAAAAATCTGCATTCCACGTTAACCCAGAGATTCCCCAGTGAACAATTTCCCAACCCACCGGGAAGGAAGGTCAGAGCTTCAGGAGTCCCCGTGGGATGAGAAGTCGCTCGCACCCTGCATTAGCGCCCCGCATGCTAACAGGGTTCTTGCAGGGTTTCAGTTGACTGACTTTGTGAAAACTGTAGAACTCTAAAATGTTTGTTCCAGAGCTGGGCGTGGTGGAGCACACTTGGAATCCCAGTACTTGGGAGGCTGAAACAGGAGGATCGCAAGTTTAAGGCCTACTTAGTGAGGCCCTCTGCAACTTAGTGAGACCCAGATTCAAAATAAAGAATAAAAGCTGGGCATGGTGGCGCATGCTTGTAATCCCAGCATTCGGGAGGCCGAGACTGGAGGATCCGGATTCCCAGGCAACCTCAACTACTTAGTGAGGCCCTCCGCAACTTAGTGAGACCCTGTTTCAAAATAAAGAATAAGCCGGGCATGGTGACGCATGCTTGTAATCCCAGCATTTGGGAGGCTGAGACTGGAGGATCTGGGTTCGGGGCCAGCCTCAGCTACTTAGTGAGGCACTCGGCAACTTAGTGAGACCCTGATTCAAAATAAAGAAGAAAAAATAGGGCTGGGGGTATAGCTCGGAGGTAGAATGCCCCTGAGTTCAATCCCCAGTACCGCAAATAAATAAATAAATAAATAAATAAATAAATAAATAAATAAATAAATAATAAAATGTGTGTTCCTGGTTTATGAAAAGGAAAAGATTCCCTCTGCCTGCAGGAATCAGGCCAGGGTAACTGCTACAAGCAGCCCCTGGGTTTCAGTGGCTGAGGACGGTGGCGGCTGGGTGCAGAACTGAGGAGACATCGCCCCATACTTGGAGGCCCCTGGTCCGTCTGCCCCCTGAATCACATGAGAATGTAGGCCAGTGTGGCTCTGAGCAGGCCCTGACTTCTGGCTCCTCCTGTGATCCTCAAAGGTTTCTCAAGCAACCAGCCCCGGTGAGCAAAGTGTTCACCTTGCAGGGTAGGTCGGACTCCAGGCCTTGTGCCCACCACCCGGACCAGAGCTCCGTCCTGCGGCCCGAGAGGGCTGGGAGCACAAGTCCAGGTGCACCCAGAGAAAAGCCAGGAGAACGCGGTGCGGGCCAGCCTCGTGACCTCTGAGGCACCACCCTCAAGGTTGCGTGGAAGTCATCCACATCTTGAGTGGCGGGAAGGGTTTTGTGAACTATTTGGTGTTGACCTCGCTCCGTCTTCCGATGTGGAGCAGAATGGCTGTTGAGTCCCCGCCCTGGTCTGCTAGCACCTGAGGAGAGCCGGCAGAGAAGAGCGGGCCCCCTGGAGGTCGACTAAAGGGCACGGGGAGCCCCTGCAGGGGGCTTGGTGGTGGCCACCGTGGGCCCACACCACCCGGCCACACGCCCTCTGGAACCACGGCCATCCTGAGCTTGCCCCCGCCCCCACCTCCACCCCAACTTGGAGCTGGGCCTGAGAGGCACTTAGCTAATGGTTCCCACTCATGCCTTCCTGAGCAGCTTCACCAAGTCCTTGGCCAGTGGCCTGACCAGGCAGGAATCCCTCCCGAGAGCAGACCTAGGAGGGGAGGCACTCGCGTGGGCCGCTCTGTGGCCGCTGGGGAGGAGGGGGACTGGGAGACACAGCCAGCAAAGCCGTGCTTCTGTTGCTGCTGCGGGGATATCTATTGTCCCCCGCACCGGACCCTCAACCGTGAGGACCCAATGGAGACGATAATCACACATTGCTGGTTCAGGCTTCTTTTATTATACCTCTCTCTCTCTCTGGGACCGAGGACGTTACCCAAGCAGTAACAGTAACAGTAATCGTTCTCTTAGCCCTGACAGTAATCGTCTCTCTCACTCCACTCTCGTTCTCCATAACCGTTCCTGGCAATCGTAGTCGTCCGTCCCTCTAGGGCGAGAGGTGGAGTACTCTTAAAGTCAAACAGGGCTTGAGCCACGAGGTGCCTGCATCCAGCTCTCACCTGGGAGCACTCTCAGGCCACCGGCTCTGGCGTGCTGGTGCATGCGCTCTAGCATGGCGCAGCCCTAGGATGTTACCACCTGCAGCTGCTCCTGGCACTCTGCCAGGCGCCATCTTGAGGCAAGGTCTAGCCGAGCCCAGCTAAGACCCCAACAGATAGCCTGTGCTCTGTCACTGTGGGAGAAACTGAGGCAGGGAATCAAGGACAGGTTGAGCAGCAAGGCGTGCCGGTTGGCATGGACACAGTGACGTAAACCTGCACTCAGGTCCAGCTCCTACAGGTCCCTCTGCGAGGGCCAGGTTCCCAAGACTTGGCTCTAGGTCAGGAATGAAAATAGCCACGTCGTGGGGGTCGCACAGGTGCGGGGACCCAGCCCTGCCCGAAAGCTGGCCTTTCAGAGTCCCAAAGCCAGGCCAGGGTGGGCTGGTGCCAATCCTTCTGGCATGTCCAGGCTGACCGGCTACTGTGGCCCCCCAGCTGCCTGGACTCCCTGAGGCACGCCCTGCAGGAGGCTTGGCCTGACCCCTGGGTCTTCTCCCAGGGCACGGCCAGTCCCTAGCAAGGATCGGCCCATGCAGGTGGACATTTGCAGCTGGCCAGGGGGGCATGGCAGTCGATGCCACCACGTTTGGTGAGCCTGAAGCCCGAAGGCTGGCGAGGGTGTGCCTGGCCTGTCTGTCCGTGGCCGGCTTGTCCACGGGGCGGCGGCAGTTAGTTTAGCACTGACAGCTCGATTCTGCCTTGCTTGGGAGCCCACGCTTGAGCAGGGGGCCCACTTCTCACCAGTGGGGGTGGGTGTTAACATTCCCCTCTAAGGCTGGCCTCTGAGCTTCCAGGTGGCCACCATGGCCCCTTTTCCTGATCCCAGCATGGGGGTCAGTGTCACCTGCCTGTCATCTGAGCACCGGGCTCCTGCACCCCTTGGCTGTCTGGGCCCCCATTACAGAGGTCCAGGGACCTGCAGTGTGCTCAGGGGTATAGTTGAGACTTGAGCTGCGCTTCCTGGCGTGGTGACCCAGGGTCCTCCGCCCTCTGCTCCTTCTCTGACTCGGACCCTCTCTCCCTGCTAAGGACCCCGGGGATGGCGCCCAGCCCGCCTGGATAATCCAGGTTCACGGCCTCACGTCGCCATCTTGAACCCAGGCACGTTTGCGAAGTCTCCTCTACCACGTGAGGCAACGCATTCACAGGCGCCGGGGACAAGGACGTTGCGCCTCACTGAAGGCCACCATTCTGCCTCCGGAGCCGTCTGTGAGCCCAAAGGCACAGACTGAGACACCTGCTTGTGCACTGACTGCGCCAGGCCAGCCCCAAGCCCCGTTCCCTTCCCCCGGCGGCCTCTGGCTTCCCGGGACAGAGCACAGTAGCCGCTGGGCAAACTCTCCTCTGAGATTGCAGTAAGGTGCGGGGGGGGGGGGGCACTGCAGGCAGCATGTGTCTGTACTGTGACATCCGTGACATCTAGGTCACTGAGATCCAGGAACCTGGGGATGTGCTCCAGGTCACCGAGCCCAGCGCGGGGCTGGAGGTGCGGTTTGCAGCTTCCCGGGGAAGCAGCTGTCAGGAAAGCCAAGCACTCTGCTCTCGGATGTCTGAGTTCCTTCTCCTGCTATGACAGGTACTCAGGCCCCAGCTAGAGCTCTCCGTGCCTCAAGCCCATTTCTGCACTGTGACGGGGGGGGGGGGGGGGGACCGGCCCAGCTTGCTAATCTGGGAGGATTCAATGAAGCCAGGCTTGCAGAGTCGCCCTGCAAGCCTCTTGCTTCCTGAGCAGGAGCTGACAGGCCCGGCCCTCCCGCTTCCCGGCAGGCACAGCCCCCCAGCCTGCCGAGGCTGACGCTGGGAGGAATGGGGGGTCCACTCCACCTGCAGGCTTCTGCTCCTCCCAGTCCGGAATAGCTCGAGTAGGCTGTGACCTCGGCAAGCACCCTTGAGAGAGTCTCCAGGCGCCTCGAGAAATCGCGCAAGAGGCACTCTGCATCTGGGCTGGATCTGTTATTCATGCACGCATGTTTCAGCGAGCATGGTAATTTAGAGGCTCTGGGAGAGCGCTCTCTGCAGCAGCTATAAACCACGTTCGGTGCACTCCGGGGGGAAATTACCTTTCCCTCACTTCAGCCAGGGGTCACCCCGGAGAGCTCGCCCAGGAAGCGAGGGCCGAGGCGGGGGCCCGGGCAGTCCAGGGCTCCGGGGACCTTCCAGACCCCACAGTGGGGACAGCTCCTCACAGCACCTCTTGGATGCCCTCCAGAGCTCCTGCCTTCTCATTGCAAAATGAGTCACGGCGCTAGACAGTCGGGATTTTGCAGATGGAGCTCAGTTCAGCCCCCCTCCCCCCTCCCGTGACCTCTGCAAGTTGTTTAGTGCTCTCCAAATTCTACTCAGTGGAGTTACTGACGTCTGTCTTCCCTGCTTCAGGAACAGCACTAGGCACACGGAGGGAGGAATCCATTTTGTGCACATGTTCATCTGCATCCTCATCTTTCCTTTAAAAAAAAAAAAAAGCATAGCTTTTATTTCTACAGAGAATACAATAAAAACAGAAGCACAGATTTTTCCCAGAAAACACAGCACCGATACTATCGTGCACCACTCCTGTATGCTGGGAAGGGTAGAGACGAATATAAAGAAAAGAAAGAAATTAACATCCATTTCCAGACGCTGGAGAAGAGATTAGAGAAAGCACCTCCCGGAATTCGGGGCGGGGGGGGGGGGGCTGGTGCTGCCTCAGGATTTTGCTTCTTGCAATGACAGTGTGACAAGAGTCCAGAGTATCTGCTTCCTCTCCTCGGAGTGCCAGATTCTCATTTCTATTCCCCCCAAGTCTAGGCGATGCTGCAGAAGATAAATAGCATCGCTCCACCCGGGCAGGCGGTGCTGCGCATGGGCAGGGAAGCAGCTCGGGCCTCCCCGCAAGCCTGGCGTCCCTCGCCCTGCAGCCGGCCTCCCTCGGGCTCCCCGAGGCCTCCCTCCTCTGCCAGGCCTCCGCTGCCCTGCGGCCGAGACGGGGCGCTTTCTTGGGTCTCTCCTGGTACTCAGTTCGGGGCTGGTGACAGTCAGGGCGTCCCAGTGAGCGCAACCCTGAGGTGAGGGCAAGGACGGGCTGCGGCCTGAACACCTGCAGTCCCCGTGGGGTGGCCAGCTCTCCTCCGGCAGCAGGCGGAATCCAGGACACCTGTCACAGCCTGACACGGAGCTGGGCTCTTGCTGCGTTCCTGCCAGCTCAGTGGCCCCCCAGACCTGCCCCTGTCACCGCAGGGATGGTGACATTCCCTGTGGGGCCAGAGTGACAGCCAGACCCTCCTCCTCTACCTTCCCAGGGCCTTTGTTTTATCTCTGTACTGTCAATGAAAAGGGAAAAAAAAAAATAATAACCCATCTGGCTGCACAATTTTGTGAATACAGTAAATGCCACCGAACTGTTCACCTCGGAATGGTGAATTTCTTTATGTGGATTTCATCTCAAGAAAGAAAACAGTAACCTATCACGTACGGCTGCCTTCTGAAACCTTGAGGTCTTTAGGGGGCTGTGTAGGAGCTCGGAGTCGCCTTCGCCAGTTCCCTTGTTCTGCAGATGGAGCACCCAGGCCACGCCAAGCTCACAGCGGGGAGGCAGGAAGCCCCCCTACCTCCGCCCCAATCTCAGAAATCTCCAAAACTGCGGTGTGGGCAGACAGGAGCCATGGGTTTACCACCTTTTTTTTTTTTTTTTTTTTTTTTTTTTTTAATTGTCCCTGCACTTGTCCAGGCTGGAGGGCCTGGGGAGATGAACAACCTCCCACTGACACCTGTTTGGGGTGACCACACACCCTGTGACAGGACACACTGGTGTGCGAGTCCCTTTCACCACATTATGGCTCCGTGATGGGCAGGCCAGTCCAGGAGGGCCTTGCTGCCCCTGCAGCTTCTCCTCACAGGCAGCAGCGGGGCCGGGATCCCGGGTCTCGCTCAGTCTACAGGGTCCCTCAGTGTGGCCCTCCTGTCCTCAGAGGAGCCTGCAAGCTGGGAAGAGCTGCCCACTCCTGAGCAGGGAGGGGTCTGTGAGGGGCCAAGGGACCTGTATACCCCCGATGGCTCCAGAGGGGCCGGCAAGACGGGCTCACCACTCCCCAAAGAGGCCTGACTTCCAGAGCAGCAAGAGGATTAGCTGCTGAGACCGGGAGCTGTCTGGACATGTGTAGACACTGGACAGCCGCATGTGGCATCCAGACCACAGGGGCTGAGCTGGCCCTACCCCCAGCAGCAGCAAAGCCCTGAATGGGGCCACTGCGGTTTGCGCTTGGGCTAGGAGTGCTGTCTTTCAAAGGCAAGACAAGAGCCTACTGTGTGCCAAGCCTGGCCGGTAGACTCTGTCACCAAGTGGACCTAGCATGGCAGCTGCCGCCAGGGGCGGCTGGATGTCTGCAGCATCATAGGAGACAGTAGCCAAGCGCCACGTGGGGTGACGTACCAGGTGGCAGGTGCCTCAGCACGGGGACCACCTTGAGCCCTCCAGAAGGGGTCCAGCTGCACGGAGCCCGAGGGTCAAACAGTGTTGGGGATGTTGGGGTCTTAGCCCGTCGGGCCCGGAGAGACCTCGCCCCAAGATGGCGCCTGGCAGAGTGCCAGAAGCAGCTGACTGTCAGATGACTGTCAGACGATGGGCATCCTGGAGGAGGGCTGTGCCATGTTAGAGCGCATGCACCAGCACGCCAGAGCTCGTGGCCCGGGAATGCTCCCAGGTGAGAGCTGTAGGGCTGCACGCAGGCACCTCGAGGCTCAAGCCCTGATTGGCTCTAAGCCTACGCCCCTTCTTGCCCCAGGACTTAGTGCTTGGGTTGATAAGTAGCGTCCTCCGTCCCTGAGAAGGAAGGGAAAAAACAGCGCACAATAAAAGAAGCTTGAACCAGCAACGCATGATTGTCTTGTCGTCTCCTTGGGTCCTCGTGGGCGGGGGTCCAGCGCGGGAGATGATAAAACAGGAGGCTGCAAGTGAAGGAAGGGGGCTGCCCCAACTAAAGGGGAAAAGATGTCCGGGGCCCCTTTCTGCTGACTCCTCTGAACCCCCTTTCCTCCCTAGCACAGGTCCACATTTCCTGCTGATGACTCCCAGCAAGGGTGGTGGTGAGCACCCAGTCATCTTGAAGTACCCACCCTTCCCTGGCCATGTCTCCCTAACGGTGACAGTCTGGGGGTCTGTCACATAGCTGCTGGTGCCAATGGTCTCACTGTTGAAGCAGCCAATAGCAGCGAGGCTGGGCTTTTCTTTTCCTACCTCACACCATGGTCAATCCCATGGTGCTCGTTCACCTATTTAATCCACACCCAGTGATCCAGTGATCGCCTGTCTCTGCAGGTCAGTGCTTGTCAAGGACACATGCTAGGTGTGCTGAGACCGGGTTAAAGGTGAGGGATTGAGGCACCCTAGGGAGGAGGGGGGCAACCCCAAAGCGCTTGCTATCAAAGGTGGGGGGTCCCGATGGCATCGCAGCACTGTTCCCAAGAGCCAAGATATGGCAACAACCTAGGTGTCCATCCCCAGGGGAACTAGAAAGGAAAATGAAGCGCATCCACGCCACGGAATGTGCACATGTATCAAATCAGTGCACACCCTAAATGAGCACAGTCTTTCTCAATATTTTGAAATTTAAAAAGGGAGTTGTTTGTGCACGGAAAGGGAAAAAAAAATAAGTTAATAGAGGGCTGGGCCATAGAAGGAGAACATTTCAAAAGGAAAAGTAATATGATACAAACTACTAGGAAAAAAATATTTTGGGTAAAACAAGTTTGGCAGATCCTTGGGATGTGTTGGAGGAGAAAAGAGTGAAGTTGAGGAGGAGCTTCCTGGGTCTGGGTTATGCAATAGGGGCTGAACCCGTGCAGAGTGGAAAGGGGCTGAACACAGCTGGGTGGTCCTCCTGATCTGACACAAAAGCCTGCGGGCAGAAGAAGCTCGCTGCAGGAAATGCAGGTCAGACCATGTCCCCCTATCTCACCTAGAAAGACACTGACAGCCTGTGGGGCCTTCAAGGTCATGCAGCAAATTAGTGGTCCAGTCCAGGGAACCCACAGACCTGAGAGTCAATGGGAATCTACAAGGTCACCTTGTCTGAACGGCCTTGGCTGGCTTCGGGCCTTGAGCTGTGTCTACTGCGCTGCTGATAACAATTAGGTGCACTTCTTTGTGAACAGGTGATTCCAAACTCTTCACCCGATTCCTGCTTACTCCTCTGGTGTTCTGAGCACCTCTTACTGTGTTAAACTCGCCTCCTTTGAAGATGTCAACGAGGGTCTGCTTACAATGGCACTGGTGGATAATAAATTCCTGGTATATCTTTGTTCACTGGCTGGGTTTCTCAGGATGGTTTATCAAAACCCTGTGAACTTTTCCTCCAGCTCTTTATCAAAGGTTTGAGAAAGGCAGTCTATTTGCATGTTAAGATGAGGGAGAAGAACAATCATTTTAAAAGATAAGAGTTGGAATTTGTAAGCCTTTACAAAGTGTTGCTTCTTTCACTGAGGGAAAATAAAAATTGGAGATAGTAAGGAGGCAGTAGTACTGCAGATACCATCGTTTAGAGGATTTTGAAACCTGGTATAATTTATCATTATATAAGATGCTTTGGTCGGCAAGATCAAAGAGGCTGACGTTATCTATCTACATACAGCCAATTGAATTGCCTCTTCAGAGTCCCAGACAAACATTTCATTAGTTACCATTCAACAGGAAATTGGGATGAAATGCCAAAACACTTCTTCTTTAAAAAAAAAAAAAAAAGCTGGATTGCATTTCCTACACATGGCACTTTAAAAACAATCATTTCTTTGGCACTTTTCTTCCCAGCACTCAAACCATGCTGCTTTCCAAATATTTGCAGTCTTTGTGACCCTCCTTTGCAGTCACCAGCACTGTTCTTGTTTCTTAAGTAGGGGGAGAGACACACATGATTCCAATACATAAAGCCGGTCTGGATTTAGCCAAGAAAGCCATGATGTCATGAGCAAAGCTCTTGAATTCACACAACTGCCACATCTCTTCTTACTTACAGTTGGCGGTGCTGGACCCAAATGCTTTGGTCATCTCCATCTAATACCTAGCAGTGGGGTGGGCAGACAGGTTTATCTCCTAATGTTTTGGTTGTAATAGCGTTGGGGGCTCTTTTCCTTGATTCAAAGAAAATAAATTGAATGGGGAATTAAACTAATAGATGGCTTGGTTGCAGCATTAAAAAAACTTTATTACAAAGTCAGTAGGAAATAGAAAGGGAAGAGAAGAAAAGCAGGGTGCCTGGCAGACATGCTGGAAAGCCCTAAAGTGGAACTCTGCCCCCCTCAGACCCCAGTTTTTAAATACAGTCTTCATATTGGCATGTTCTTATCGGCGTTACCAAGGCAATGGGCAGGTAAGGTATTCCTTATCCAGGTGGTGCCTCCTTGTCTCCGGACAGTGTGCTTACTCATTGCAGGGGTCAGTGATTTACCTTGCTTTCACGCCTGTTGTATTGGGCTGTATTGGTTGCTCATCAACTATGGGGGCTTTGAAGCAGCTCACAGAGTTTACCTTTCCAGGTCTCAAAGAATAGGAGGAAAATAGAGGCACTAATTACAGCCAGTGTAGGTGTGTGTGGTCTCTAAGAGCCAGGCATAAGGCTTTTGCTATCTTTATGGCTCTGAAGTGAGCCAGGCAGAGTCACTGTGGTCTTAGGGTTTTCAATTGTCTCTACATATTTTTAAGGCTAAAGGCTTTACTATGAGTAAACATTAGGACAAAGGGAAGAGGGGAGGGGGAGCTCTGAGGAGCAACAGGCAAAGCTGCCTCCTCTCTCTGCCTGAGTGCTTTTAACATTTTGGAAATTAACACAAGAGCAATTTTCCAATACCGTCCCATCATACTATGAACAGCTCTGGTTCTGCGTTGTGACAATTTCGGAGGCTGCACCATGGATTAAAGGAATAGAGCAATGGTCAACCAAGAATATGGTCAGTGGATCGATCGGGAGGGGGACCTAGTGAATCATGAGCTTCCTATCTTCCATCTTAGCTAGAACAGTTGGAGGAGGAGAAGCTATCCAGACTTGGCTATCAACGGCTCCCCTGAACTCTGAGACTGTAGTCAGGATTTCTGCTGGCTGCTAAGCTGCCATGGTTTAGATCTGGAAGGTCTAGCAAAGGTCCCTGTGCTGAAGGCTTGCCCCCAGTGTGGCAGTGTTCAGAGTGGGGCTTTGGGTAGAGGCTGGGTCAGGAGGGCCCTGTCTCATCATTATAGTCGTCTACGGCTGGTTTCATAGACGAATGGACTACTGGGAGGTGGTGGAGACTATATGCAGTTGGGCCATGGTAGGAGGAAGTGGTCACTGGAGGGTGCCCTTGGGAACTAAATCTTCTCCCTGGCACCTCACCCTCCCCGCTTGCTGGCTGCCAGAAACTCAGCAGCTTTCCCCCCGCCATGCCCTTTGCCATTGTGTTCTGATTATTCACCCCAGTCCCAGAGCAATAGAACTAGCCGACCATAGACTGAAACTGTGAGATGGTGAGCCAATATCAACCTTTCCTCCTCTAAGTGGATTTCTCAGGTATTCTGTCATGGTGACAAAAATCTAACATACTAGTTATACACTAATGCTTCACGAACATGCAGAAAAGTCATATTAAAAAAAAATGTCAGATTGAAGACACCAGAGAGCTACCCAGGCAGCCAAGACTGGAGATTGAGGCTTCCAGACAGAAGAGGAAACCAGACAGAAGGGGCTTCTCTCAGTGCTCCGAGAATCTGGGCAGCTGTAGGTTGCAGATGGAATCACTAAAGCCAACAAAGACTTCGCTAACTTGGTGAGACTTCAAGGCAGTCAGCACTTAAGGAACCAGGATCACAGAGGAAAAAGAAGGTACAGGGGTGTCTCCGGCAGCTCAGGATACCAGGAGAGGATGCCATACACTGGAGGAAGACTAGACAACATTTATCTTCTCAGAAGGGTTCTGGAGGCTGGCTTCTGGGTGAGGCCCTCTGCCTGGCTTGTAGGTGGCCACCTTCTCCCTGCCCATTCACATTCGGGGATAGGAGGGCACGCTTCTGTCTCCTCCTCTTCCTATAAGGTTACTAATCACGGCACAAGGACCCCACCCTCCTAACCTCATCTAAACCTAATTGTCTCCCAAAGGCCCCGTCTCCCAATACCATCACACTGTGGGTTAAGGCTTCGACACAGGATTTCAGGAGAAGCAAGTATTCATTCATAATAAGGGTATTCTCTCATAAGCTTGTCGTTGCTCCCTGAACGCATCTATCATATTCTTAAGGTGAGTGGCAAAAGATCCTGAGAAGCTAAACACAAATCCTTTGAGCTTTGGGGTTAAAACAGTGACTTTTTAAAAAATTTAATGTGGAGCCGGGCGTGGTGGCGCACGCTTGTAATCCCAGCATTCGGGAGGCTGAGACCGGAGGATCCGGGTTCGCGGCCAGCCTCAGCTACCTAGTGAGGCACTCCGCAACTTAGTGAGACTCGGTTTCAAAATAAAGAATAAAAAATAGGGCTGGGGGTGTAGCTCGGAGGTAGAATGCCCCTGAGTTCAATCCCCAG
>PVLC010038764.1:0-14590 GCA_004027655.1 Graphiurus murinus
CACCTAGGTGAGTCACGGCTCTGTTACCTCGGACCCAGGGAAGCTCCCATTCAATATGTTCACGTGCTCTTGTTGTAGCTTTCTCTAAGAATGGTCAGCCAGGCCCCTGATTTGAGCTGCCAGTTACAGAGCCTGCGCTGACCGCTGAGTAGACCGGCCCTGGCCAGCGGTCTGCATGGCCTGATGGTGCCGGCGCAGGCCCTCTTCCCAGCTCGTCTTGGAGACTTTTACCACCTCCTCGGAGGAGCCCAGCCAGGGTCCTGGCCAGTGTGAGGTTCGCTGCAGCCTCACTCTTAGGGCCTTTCGTCCTGGTTAAGCCATGAACGGTTCAGACGGTTTGTCTCAAGAGTAGAACCCAGAGTCAGTCTTGCCGTGCCCAATTCCAGGGAGTCACCAATGCCGTGTGCTGGCCTTGCTCCTGAAACAGATCTCTAGGTGCAGTTAACCCTGATGCATAGCCCTGGGATGCTTTGCCTGAGACCTGACACCATAGTAACAGGCTACCTGGACCATTGGAGGTGGCATCCATTCCTAGTGCCACACCAACCTCCCTTCACCCTCGCAGTATACTCCTGAAGATTTGTGCGAGTCAAACGATGTTTTCCCTTTGACACACATTCCCACTTTAGGTGACCTTCACTTCCTCCTTTGACGGCACTGTGCTCCGGCCCTGCCAGCAGGTAATTACAACTGGACGGTTGGTGTGAGTGGCCGTCAGCAGTGCATCCGTTTTGTACTGTGTGGCTCACCCCTAGGTCTTAGAGCCAGGAGAGCCTTAGTGACGGCAGAGGCTTGGCCCTTACCTGGCTGGAGCGGGGTGCACTGCACTTGCAGAGCAGCTGCTTGTCCTTCCTCCAGGGCCACTTCCGTTCTCAGTCCAGGGTCTGTCTCAGCAGCAGCAGGCCTTGCTGTCAGACAGCTCAGAGCGGGGATGCCGCTTCCCGATGACCTGGCCAGGCCGGCAGGGTACAGCCTTGCACACACAAGGAGCTGGTTTTATATTTTACCCCCCAAACAATGTGAAAAACAGTGGTTGAGTTTGCATGCTAACCTGTAAAGCCACTCTAATACAACTTGCTCTACATTTCCAATTAAAAATGGCAAAATAGGAGGAGCTAAATTATTCATAAAGTTAATATGAATGATCTGAAATGCAATCAAATTATAGCATTTGAGGATCTCCACATTTAATTTGAGGATGTGGGCAGAAAATTCAATAGAGTCTACCAGGTTTCTGGGCCCTTTAAAAATGTGTTAGAACACCTTTTAATATTTTATGATTAAGCAGAATGTTTATTATACCTCCTGTCACTTTATAACTTACAGCTGTCCTTCTCTTTGATATATCTAGATTACTAATATGATTTTAACCCTTATCTTTTATGACTAGGGTGGTTTTTGACTCACATAATGGAACTACAGAGGAAGGCGGATTTTCTTTTCTGTGATAACCAATAAGAATTTAAGAGGCGGGAGGAGGAGGAGGGGAAACCACAGCTGTATGCTGATGCTTAACAGGAGCCCATGAGCTCAGCAGGGCAGCCAAATGCTGGCCAGCCCCCACCCCCAAGGGGAAGGGTGGCAATGGCAGGGGCTGGTGTTGGGGTGCTGGCAGAGTCCCACCTGGAGCTGCCTGGGGGCTGAGCAGCAGGAGGGGAGGACGGAGAAGCCAGTGGGCCTGGCTGCGTGCCATAGGAGATCTTTGCAGACTGGGGCTCTTTCTTCCAGGTGCGCCTGCAGTGACTCATGTGCGTGTGTCTATGGAAAAGACTGTTAAGCTGTCAAATAGTGAAGTACCTCGGTAGTTCCCGATGCCGTGATCATGGTTTTGGTCTCGTTTCTTTTAGGTTACCCCTGTTTCAGGCCAGTGCTTTTGCATTTTTGGCCCCTGCTCGAGCCATCCTGTCTTTAGATAAATGGAAATGTAACACCACAGGTAATTGCAGTTATTTCCGCATACGTCATTGGGGTTCTTTGATGCAGGTGATAAGGGAGGCCTGGATACGCTGCCCTCAGCAGCCCGCACTCCTGGAATTAGGCACAGAGCACACCAGCCCACAAACCGCTGAGAACGCTCCAGTCTGTGGACCGTGTCTGTCTCTCTCTCTCTATTCACTCGTTCACCCCTAACCCTAGAGCAAGTAAGGACCAGAAATGACCTCTTTCTCTATGCTAATGAAACTGATAAATGTGGGAATGGAATAGAAAAATATTTGTGCTATTCTCCTGCCTCTCTTTCTGTGGATTTTATGACCCACCCATAGTAATCACTCTCTCGCTGCGTCAGCATCCCTTCTCTGAAACATCTTTGCTTTTTAAGGATCTGGCTACTGTGGTTTTCTGCAAATGACTTTCATTCCCCTTCCTTAGTGATTGCAAAGATCCTTAAGGAACCTGATAGGGAATTTGAGAAAATCAGAATCAGACCTGTTGTACTCTCAAAATAACAGTTACATTTTGAGGTTCCCGAGCCAAAATTTCCAGCCTTCATTTCCTTCCTTGCTCCTAGGAGTTACTTTGTGGCCATTAGTTTGATTTAGGAACTAGAAAGGCCCTCTGTTTTATCTAGGTTTTTACAACCTCAGTCCAGCAACCTTGTTGTCAGGCATTTGCGTTAGCTGCTTGCAAAGGTTGTCTTTTTTTTTTTTAATTTTGGCGTGAAGCTGGTACTAGTAATGGGTAGCACCACTTCAGTCAGCTTGACACGTTGGGAGCTCTCAGTTGATGGGGGCATTTGATTAAATTAGTGCCGGGAATCCATCTTGCAATACGATAAGCCCTACTGTGGTAGGTCGAATTCTCAGAACGGGTAACACCATAAATATACTTTAAACAGGGAGGAAATTCCTCTTAAAGGGTGAAATGAGTGTGTCCTGTGAAGTATCTATGTCACTCCAAAAAAACTTTGTCTTTGCTTTTGTTTTCAAGATGTTTCAGTGGCCAACGGGACAGCAGAGCTGTTGCACACAGAGCACATCTGGTATCCCCGGATCCGAGAGGTAAAGGACAGCTCCCGCCTCGCGGGCTTCCTTCTGCTGCTTCTCCCTCGGCTTCGCTCTGGCCCTGCCCAAGAAGTCACAGTTGCTTTTACTGAGTTTCTCTTTTCACCTTTGGTTACTGAAGTGTTTCTTTCCATTGTTAAATTCATTTAGTTAATGGCTCCATGCCACTGGCCTTTCCTCCTGCAGCCCACAGGTCTGCCCACGCCCCCCCAGGTAACAGCCGAGGCCCGAGGCTCACTTGGAGGAGCCTCCGAGGCTTGTGGACAGGCAGCACCCCTAGTCACGCTGGCCTGGGTGTCTGCCTGTGTTTGTTGAAAAAATTAAAGATTTTTGTCTGCCAAAGTGAACTCGAACAGAGCAGTATGTGGCAAAGAGGTGGCTGTAGTGTGACAGTCCCCAGATCCCCAGACACAGGGTGGCCAGTGACGTGTTCCTATCTTCCCAAACCCACGACAGCATTAGAGTGAGCACAAATGCGGCAGTTATGCACGATAAAGACATCCCTTTGGAGGTTTCTTTGGCAGTGATACAGTCTTTTAAGTATCCTCTGGGGCTTACCTTGTGTGTGTGTGGTGCTGGGGATTGAACCCAGGACTTTGCATACTAGGCGAGTGCTCTACCACGAGCTGTCTCCCCAGGCCGAGGCACACTCTTGAAAGCCAGTTGTCTTTGTACTATAGTTTTTCCTGTGAGGCTGTTTTGGAAATGCCTTTTCTAAGTGGGAATTGTAAATTTTGCCTGTGTCATTTGTCAGTGGGAAAGGCAAGCTGGCTTTGTGTTCGTTGCTCATCTGTGATCCTGACATCAGCGGTGTCCTGCTCAAGTTGGCTAGTCCTCGGTCACCTCCACTCAAGTGTTTGTGTGGCGTCCGGAGGACTTGCCAGCTGTCGTGCCTGCTATGCAGTGTAATGGCTTACTGCCTGCAGAGTTGTCAGCTGTGGTTACAGGTGACTTTCAGGTGTGTGACATGAAGGCAGCTCACTCTCTTGGCTGCGCTGTCTCATTTCAGATCCAGGGTGCCATCATCATGTCCTCGTTGATAGAAGTGGTCATAGGACTCCTCGGCCTGCCCGGGGCTCTGCTGAGATACATCGGGCCCCTGACCATCACACCCACCGTGGCCCTCATCGGCCTCTCTGGTTTCCAGGCAGCAGGAGAGAGAGCAGGGAAGCACTGGGGCATCGCCATGCTGTAAGTGTACAGGGAGGATCCTCCCCACCGCCTCTGTAAACAGCCTTATAGAATATTAGGAACATTCCCATAGACTTTAAAAAGATAGAATTTTAAAATAAGAAGAAGAATAAGATTGTTGTGACTGTTGAAACTTATTTGACTCATGCTAGAGAATTGTTGAAGGAGTTTTTCAGACCCAGAAATTGAGGTGTTCAGGTGTTCCAGCGGTGAGCTTGGCGGAGATGTGTGGAGGGAGGGAGGGAGGAGGGTGTAAGCTTTGGGAAAGGGTAATGTGGTGGCACCATCAGCTCCTGACTTCTGAGTTGAAATTCTGAGAAGCCACCTTTTTTAGATGACTCACAAAAGCGCTGCAGCAGGGTTGGCCAACACTGATGGCGTGCGACTGTGTGCGGCTCGGCTCCTGGGCCCAGCAGAACTCTGCACCGCTATAGGAGGCCCCGGTTTCCTCAGGGCCTACTGGTCAGTGCTGGTTCTTTTGCACAGAACATCAAGTCTATTAAAGATGTGAACATTTTGCATTAATGAAAACATAAAGGACTTTTAAGATTGATGATTAGAGCCGGGCGTGGTGGCGCACGCTTGTAATCCCAGCATTTGGGAGGCTGAGACCGGAGGATCCAGGTTCGCAACCAGCCTCAGCTACCTAGTGAGGCACTCTACAACTTAGTGAGACCCAGTTTCAAAATAAAGAATAAAAAATAGGGCTAGGGGTGTAACTCGGAGGTAGAATGCCCCTGAGTTCTCCCTAGTACCACCAAAAAAAAAAAAAAAAAAAAAAAAGATTGGATTCACAGAATTCTGTGTGTCACAGATAGTGCTCACATTCTTTGTGTCTGTAGAGCATCTGTAAGACTTGATGATATCATAGATGAATAGTTCTAATGACCTGTAATTTTATCAACCGGTACAATTCCTAAAACAATAATAACATAAGATGCCAAATATTTTGTTTTGCTTTATGATTTTTTTTTTTGGTTGTTGTTGGTGGTGTTTTTGTTGTTTTTTCCTTGTGTTACCAGAGATTGAACCCAGGGGCATTCTACCTCTGAGCTATGCTCTCAGCCCTTCTTATTTTTTGTTTTGAAACAAGGTCTCGTTAGATTGCTCAGAGTCCCACTAAGTTGCTGAGGTTGGTCTTGAACCTTCCATCCTCCTGTTTCAGCCTCCTAAGTACTGGGATTATAGGCATGCACCACCTTGCCCAGCCTCTCTAACTACTTAATAACAGGCAGCATTTATTTTTTTACTATACATCAGAGCTTTGCATAACTTGTATATAAGGTAGAAACTGGTATTCTCTGGATTTAGTAGCTAAAGAAACAGAAGCGCAAGATGCACAGCTACTTGCCCAGAGTCGCGAAACTTGTCAGTGGCCACGATGGGTTTCAAAGCCCAAGTGGTGAGCCAGGGATGTGGCTCAGTGTTAGAATACTTGCCTAGCATGTGCAGGGCCCTGGGTTTGATCCCCCACACTGCCGAAACAAAGAAAGTTAAGGTTTTTAAGCTGGGCTGAGAAAGGAAGATTGCAGGTTTGGGGCCAGTCTAAGTAATTAATTTAGCAAGACTCTTAGCAATTTAATGAGACCCTGTTTCAAACTAAAAAAATTAAAAAGTGCTGAGGATGTAGCTCGGAGGTAGAATCCCCCCAGCCCCTCCTCCCCCAAAAAAAGCCCAAGTGGTCTGACTAGGGCATTATACTCAATCCCGTTTCTGTGTTTAAGAACATCATGTGCAAATAATGTGAATGGTACCCCATCCATCATTACAAATTAGATAAAAGTATGTGGAAATATCCCAGATTTTTCTTAATTTTCTCATTTCACCAGACGTTGGTCAAAACAGTCTTCACACCAGCTGGGGTGTGTAGAGATGACGTTCACAATGTTGATTCAGAGAAATATGATAAACGCCATATAGGCGCCATGCAGTGTATCTACAAAATGGTGAGATTAGAAACCAGCAATTAAAGGATTAAAACAACCTGAATTGCTAAGAAGCTTCAAAAAAGAGTGGCTATAAATAACTACTAGTTACTAATAACTTGGCCAACTATGACAGCAGTAGCTCAGTGTTGTAGGAGGTGGGGGAGTGTTCTTGGCTTCCATAGATGCTGAAAACTGGTTAGGCAGCAGTGTGTGAAGTGTGACCCTCCTGCGTGTGAATTGCAGGGGTGAAGTGGACAGTGCCCAGTGGAGCGGACGATACCCCAACCCAAGGATCTGGGGCTGACTCCTTTGTCCCTTCTCTTTCCTGTGAATGTAGTCATGCACCGCCTCTGCTCCTGCCCCCCTCGCAGGTGCCTGCACTCTGCCCATGCATTTGAGTATAAAAAAAATTAGAAGAGGAAGGCCCACAAGTGGGGGGGAAACTGTTCCCGTCTGCCTAACCTGCTCGCTTCGTGAGTTGCCACGGGAGGGCCTGAGACCTGGGTGCTCTTTTGGTTCTGGATGTGTCTGCTCTCCTCTTGAATGAGTCCCACAGTGCAGGTGGTGTGGCCTGAAATATCGAGCTGACTTGGGACCCTTGATCTCCATGGTATTCACTTTGAAACAAATAAGTAGCTTTTTTTTCCAAACATGGATTTTATTTTTGTGTGTAGTACTGGGGATTGAACTCGGGGGCATTCTACCTCTGAGCTATACCCCCAGCCCTATTTTATTTCTTATTTCAAAATAGAGCCTCACTAAGTTGAGTCTTAATTAATTTTTTAATTTTTTTTTTTTACTTTCTCTTTTCTCTCCCCCCCCCCTTTTATTCTTTTTTGGTAGTACTGGGGATCATTCTACCTCCAAGCTACACCCCAACCCTATTTTTTATTCTTTATTTGGAAACAGGATCTCATTAAGTTGCAGATAGCCTCACTAAGGAACTGAGGCTGGCCTCCAACCTGTGATCCTCCTGTCTCAGCCTCCCAAGTACTAGGATTACAAGCATGCATTATCACGTCCAGCTGAGTGTTATTTTAAAACATGCACATAACAGCCTTTAACCTTGTTTATTTTCTTTCTCTCCTCAGGACAATTTTTCTAGTATTATTATTTTCTCAATACGCCAGAAATGTTAAATTTCCTCTCCCGATTTACAAATCTAAGAAAGGATGGACCGCATACAAGTTGCAGCTTTTCAAAATGTTCCCAGTGAGTAGTTAACTTTGTTTTCCCTTGGTAATATTGCCTTGAGTTCACATGTAAGATACTTAGGTGAAGGGAAGGCTCTGTTCACATCTGGGTGGTGACTTGGGGGTACTTATGACCAGCCCAGTCATCATGGCGTAGAAGCCATACAAGGTTCCATTTCAAAATCGTAGCACATCCGGCAGTATCAAGAACGAGGACAGCCAGGCGTGGTGGCGCACACTTGTAATCCCAGGACTTGGGAGGCTGAGACCAGAGGATCCAGATTCACGGCCAGCCTCAGCTACTTAGTGAGGCACTCCACAACTTAGTGAGACCCTGTTTCAAAAATAAAGAAAAAAAATAGGACTGGGGATGTAGCTCGGAGGTAGAATGCCCGTGGGTTCCATCCCCAGTACCGGGGGGGGGAAAAAAAAAAAAGGAGGAGGACATGGTCCTTGGGTCTGAGATTTTACCCCAGTGGCCTCAACAGGCACTGTGTCCATTCTTATTTTACTAGTGAGACTTTGGAAGGGGAAGGAGAATTTTGCATAAAGTGCTCTTAGCGCAGTTCTGTTCTGGGGCGGGCCCACAGAGTACTGGTCCTGTGGGCTCTGGGGTGTGACGGTCACGTCATAGGACACCAGCTCTGTAAGCCTGACTGAGCCCCCCTTGACCTCTTCAGATCATCCTGGCCATCCTCGTGTCCTGGCTGCTCTGCTTCATCTTCACGGTGACCGATGTCTTCCCTCCCGACAGCACGAAGTATGGCTTCTACGCACGCACCGATGCCAGGCAGGGCGTGCTTTTGGTGGCCCCGTGGTTCAAGGTGCCATACCCGTGTAAGTATCCAGGCGGCCCGAGGGGTGAGGAGTGCCCAACTTGGAGAGCCTGGAAGCAGACAGAAGGTGCTACCGCATGAATAGCCCTTGTTCCAGAATGTCTCCTGAGGGTCATTAGAGGAGTAAATGGCAAAGAAGGGAGGCCTTGGCCCCCCGGGGCATTACCACAGAGAGACAACCAGCTTCCATCTCGAATTAACTCGTGGGCTCCACTAGGGTGAAGTCCTGGACAAGGGTATCTCCAGGTGCTGTCTGGTGGCCAGGAGTCGGGCAGCTGCTGGGAAGGCAGGTATGGAGCTGCTTGGTGCCAGCGCCGCCAACATGAGAGGCATGGACTAGAGATTAGCAGCAGACTGCTCACGCGTGATGGAATGGATATAATCCTGTAATGGGTGGCCATGATCTTTTTAATTTGGTCACAGCTGCAGAGGTAAACCAATATTCACAATTGGCCGGAAGACAGATCTTAGTTGAGATGCGAGTGATGGGTGACTCTGTGGGGCAGAGAATGTGACCCCAGCTGAGCTATCATCTGGAGTCTCGCATAGCATTTTCTAGCCCTCAGCCCCAAAAGTAACTTGTGAGCCTAGTGGTGGTTACCTGTTGAGTTTTTCTGTTGTAAAGACTCTGTGCCCAGCATTTGGGGTTTTTATTAGAACTGAACCCTGAGATTAGGCAGCGTGGACCAATTTATTCCCCTGTCCAGCTGTGAAGAAAAAGCAAGAAAGGCCAGGAACATTAAGGTCAAATTCAAAGTTGATTCCTCTAAGCACGTTGAATGATGGCAGTGTTAGCACTTGCCCCTTTTTAGTCTTTCTAAAATAACATTCTCATTAGATTGCATGGGATCTGAGTGTGTATTTATACGTACCCACCCTGCTTCCAAAAGAGAATGTTCCTGGTTCATAAGCATACCTGTAATCCAAGATAAAATGAGATTGAATTCTCTTGCTGAGGCAGCCAGGAGCGGGAAGCTCCCTAGCACACATAGGTGGCCTTTGCCCGTACAGGTAGTTCCCAAGGTGAGTGCCAGTAGGAAGCCAGGGCAGGCTGCCACTCCTGTGCTGAGGCCAGAGGGACTCCCGGGGGCTCACAGGACCACCTCCGTGGGGCAGTGCCACTTACTGCAGCTGCGGCAGCAAGCAAACTCACGGGACTTCTCTTTGGGAAACCCTTAGCTGCCAAGAGCTAGTGAACTGCAGTAGCTCTCCTGGATAAAGAGCTAGCTCCAGAGACCTGTCCTGTGTGCTCGCCAGTGATTGGGATCAATCCAAAGAAAGATTTTCAAATATCAAGAGCCATGGTGGTTCTCAGCCTTTGGTATGCTAAGAATTACCTGGATTGGTTGTTCATATCCAGATTTCCAATCTAAAATGTCAATAGTGCCAAGGTTCAAATAACTGCTGGAAAGTAACAAAACAAATTAAAAGTTCTAGTCAAAAGGAGAGATGAAATAATAGCTTGAAGACAGAAACCTGGGAGCCAACAAGGGGTGTATGTTTGTATATGTGTGCGTATAAAACAGATTAAAAATTAAGAAGATTACAAAGTTAGCCGGGCGTGGTGGCGCACGCTTGTAATCCCAGCATTCGGGAGGCTGAGACCCGGTTTCAAAATAAAGAATAAAAAATAGGGCTGGGAGTATAGCTTGGAGGTAGAATGCCCCAGAGTTCAATCCTCAGTACCAGGGGAAAAAAAAGAATAAAAGGACTGGGAGTGGAGCTCGGAGGTAGAATGCCCCTGGGTTCAATTCCCAGTACTCAGTACTACAAAAAAAAAAGTTGATATAGATGGAAAAAAACTTTTGAAAGCAGAATTAAGGACTCTAAAGTCCTTAACTTTTTTTTTTTTTTTGCAGTACTGGGGATTGAACTCAAGGGCATTCTACCTCCGAGCTTTACCCCCAGCCCTATTTTTTTATTCTTTATTTTGAAACAGGGTCTCACTAAGTTGCAGAGTACCTCACTAGGTAGCTGAGGCTGGCTATGAACCCGGATCCTCTGGTCTCAGCCTCCCGAATGCTGGGATTACAAGCGTGCGCCACCACGCCCGGCTCTCCTTTAGGTTCTTTAACCAAGCAGGACTTGGTTGTGCACGCCTATGATCCCAGTAATAGGGAGGCTGAGACAGCAGGATCACAGGTTTGCAGCCAGCCTCAGCAACTTAATGAGACCCTGTTTCAAAATAAATAAAATAGGACAAGGGATGTAGTTCAGAGGTAGAATGCCCTAGGTTCACTCCCCCGTACAGCAATAATAAGAATTAAGGTCAGCCAAGCTTGGTGGTGCATGCCTGTAATCCCAGTACTTGGGAGGCTGAGACAGGAGGGTCACAGGTTTGAGTACAGCCTCAGCAAGTAGTGAGACTCTCATCAACCTAGCGAGATCCTGTTTCAAATTAAAAATAAAAAAATAGAGAGCCGGGCGTGGTGGCGCACGCTTGTAATCCCAGCATTCGGGAGGCTGAGACCGGAGGATCCGAGTTCGCGGCCAGCCTCAGCTACCTAGTGAGGCACTCCGCAACTTAGTGAGACTCGGTTTCAAAATAAAGAATAAAAAATAGGGCTGGGGACTTAGCTCGGAGGTAGAATGCCCCTGAGTTCAATCCCCAGTACCGCAAAAAAAATAAAAATAAAAAATAAAAAAATAAAAAATAAAAAAATAGGGCTGGGGTTGTAACTCAGGTAAAATGCCCCTGGGTTCAATCCCCAGGATCAAAATAAATAAATAAATAAGAATTAAGGACTTTGAGTAAAATGGAGAAAAAAAAATGCTTAAGACCGGAAACTGAGATTTCAGTCTTTTAGGGATATTTTGGAATATTTGCACACACACATTAAGAAATATCTTGGGAGGGGCATATAAGTCTAAATGAAGTTCATTTATGCTTTGCATATACGTTAGGCACAGTTGGAAGGGAATTTTATCTCCTATTTTTAGTGCATGTGTGTTTTGACTTTGATACCCAGCACATGAAGTCTGGGTGGAATTTTCCACTTGTGGTTTCATGTTCATGCTCAAGAAATATCAGATTTTGGAGCATTTTAGATTTTCTGATTAAGGATATTCAACCTGTAAAAGCAAAATAAAAGAATAATCCCCTCTCAAAATCAAGACACTAAGCTGGGCGTGGTGGTGCACGCTTGTAATCACAGTACTTGGGAGGCTGAGACCTGGAGGATCCGGGTTCGAAGCCAGCCTCAGCTGCTTAGTGAGGCCCTCTGCAACTTAGTGAGACCCTGTTTCAAAATAAAGAATAAAAAATAGGACTGGGGATGTAGCTCGACTTTAGAATGCCTCTGGGTTCCATTCCCAGTACCATAAAAAAAAAAAAGAAAAAGAAAAATCAAGACACTAAAATGAAACTGCGTCCCAGCAGTATCACAGTAACAGCCTTAAAGGTTAATTAGAAAACTCAAAGTGTGACTTGGTGAAGAAGGCCCCGACCGACCCAGAGAGGAGGTGACCAGGCAGGTTTCCGGAGGGCGTGGCCTGGGCTGCCGCCGCCTCCCTGATGGGCAGGATAGCTCCTGGTGGGCAGTTGTGCCCTCACATCTGACTTCCCGTGTCATCTTTCCCTTTCTGGCCGTGGTTGCTGTTACTTGTGATTCCACACGGGCCTCCCAAGGTGGGCTGTGGAGCCTTCTGCAGAACACCAGCCCCTTCCTTCCTGTGCTGTCCCCTGCCCCCTGCTGTGAGGCACACCTGCATCCCCTGCTCCTGCTCGGTCCTTTCCTGGATTGGGGCTGGCTCTCATCTGAGCCTGAACCATCACCTCTCGGGGACAGGGCCTGTCCCTCAGTGTCCTGCTCCCCACGCACAGGGTTGACTCCCGGCTGAGAGGCTGAGCTTCGTCCATCTCTCTCCTCTCACTGGGCTTTTCCCTCGTGGGGTGTCCTGTACCTAAGGTTCAGAAAAGGGCCAGCAACTTCATCAAAGGAATCTGTTCGTGCTAACAGTGAAAGATAGAAAAACTCTTTAAAAAAATTAGTGAAGAATTAAATAAGTCCAGATGCTCAAAACGAAACTACAGTGGGTCTTTGCTTTCAAAAATAAATTTGTGTGTGTATGTGTGTGTATGGTGCTGGGGATTGAACCCAGAGGCATTCAACCTCCAAGCTATACCCTCAGCCCTATTTTATTTTCTGTTTGGAAACAAGGTCTCGCTAAGTTGGTACAAGCCTCACTGAGTTGCTGAGGCTGGCCTCAAACCTGTAGTCTTCCTGTCTCAGCCTCCGAAGTACCAGGATTATAGGCATGCGCCAACAAGCCTAGTTCAAAAATAAAATTATAAAAAAGTGCTGGTACCATAGTAGAGAACTGTGTTGGCCTTGGCTGGGATATTGATTTTGTTTTGTTTTTTGTGGTGCTGGGGATTGAACCCAGGGCATTCTACTTCCAAGCTATACCCTCCTGCCCTTATTTATTATTTATTTATTTATTTATTTATTTTTTGCAGTACTGGATATTGAACTCAGGGGCATTCTACCTCCGAGCTACATCCCCAGCCCTATTTTTTATTCTTTATTTTGAAATAGGGTCTCACTAAGTTGCAGAGGGCCTCACTAGGTAGCTGAGTCTGGCTGCGAACCCGAATCCTCCAGTCTCAGCTTCCCAAATGCTGGGATTACAAGCGTGCGCCACCATACCCAGCTAACCCTTTTTATTTTATTTTATTTTTTTGTTTGTTTTGAAACCAGGTCACTAAGTTGCTGAGAGTTTCGCTACTTGCTGAGGCTGTCCTTGAACCTGCAACCCTTCTGTCTCAGCCTCCCAAGGACTAGGATTACAAGCGTGCACCACCACGCCCAGCTGCTTTTCACTGCTTTTTTTCATTGGATGTCATCCTCTGGGAAAGATTACTCTTATTTTTACAGAGCTGTCTACAACAATACTATAAATCCCTCTCACACAGATTTCTTTCCCAACACAGCAGGATATGTTAATTGTTATTTAGTAGGCACTAAGCAAGACTTTGAAGCAGAAAGAGAAGCATGTGCCTCTTCCAGCCAAGTGATTTCTTTTTTTAAATAAAGCCATGGAGGCCGGGCATGGTGGCGCACGCTTGTAATCCCAGCATTAGGGAGGCTGAGACCGGAGGATCTGGGTTCGAGGCCAGACTCAGCTACCTAGTGAGGCACTCCACAACTTAGCGAGACTCGGTTTCAAAATAAAGAATAAAAAATAGGGCTGGGGGTATAGCTTGGAGGTAGAATGCCCTTGAGTTCAATCCCCAGTACTGCAAAAAAAAAAAATTAAATTAAAAAAATAAATAAATAAATAAATAAAGCCATGGAGGAGGTCTGTCTTCACCAGAGCCTTCGCTCAGTAACTTTCCCCAGCAGCCGGTGTGTTGGTGATGCAGGTTTAACATTGCACTTTATGCAGCTTCCATGTCCATGGGGATCTTGCAGGGCCTCCCGAGGTCTTGGTGACCTTGTGGGCCCTCTAGGGAAGCCAGCACGCCTCTCACTCCTGTCTCCCCTCCTCAGTTCAGTGGGGGCTGCCCACCGTCTCCGCGGCTGGTGTCATCGGCATGCTCAGCGCCGTTGTGGCCAGCATCATTGAGTCCATCGGTGACTACTACGCCTGCGCCAGGCTCTCCTGTGCCCCGCCACCTCCCATCCATGCAATAAACAGGTATGTCCGAGAACACCAGTGCTTCATCCCGCCCTTGGGTTAGGTGCTGGGGGAGAAACCACAGCAGCACTTGGATGCCGTGGGGCTGTTTGTTCTTGGGCAGGTCGGTGCCCTCATCTGCTGTCGTTTTCCTCACTAGTAACACAGAACAGAATTCCCAGCGTGCCTTCCTTCAGAGACCATCAGACTCTCTCCCCCATCTCTGAGACCTTTCTAACCCTGAAACTCCCCAAAGCAAATGCCAGGATTTCCCTTTTTCTTTGCTTTTTTCTGTGTCATTTGACATACATCTGGTTGTGGGTTTTTTTGTTGTTTGTTTTTGCAGTACTGGGGATTGAACTCGGGGCATTCTACCTCTGAGCTACACCCCCAACCCTATTTTTTTATCTTTTATTTTGAAACAGGGTCTCACTAAGTTGTGGAACGCCTCACTAAGTAGCTGAGGCTGGCCACGAACCCAGATCCTCCAGTCTCAGCCTCCCAAATGCTGGGATTACAAGCGTGCGCCACCACGCTCGGCTCATACATCTGTTTTGATTTTCTTTTCTTTCTTTTTTGGTAGTACTGGGGATTCTCCAGCAGTGTTCTGCCTCCAAGCTCCACCACCAGCCCTTTGTATTCTTTATTTTGAATCTGGGTCTCACTAAATTGCAGAGGGCCTAAGTAGCTGAGGCTGGCCGTGAACCTGTGATCTTCCTGTCTCAGCCTCCCGAGTACTAGGATTACAAGTGGATGCTACCATGGCTGACTCCACTTGACTTTCTGATCTCTTGTTTTCCCAGATGTTCTTTTTGTTTGTC
>PVLC010038765.1:0-14575 GCA_004027655.1 Graphiurus murinus
CATTATAATTGTACGTGATAGTGAGATTCATAGTGATACATTCATATATGCACATACTATTATTTGGTCTATTACCTTCCGCATCATATCTCCCTTTTATCTTCCCTCCTTCCTCCCCGTGCATGATAGAGAGATTCGTAGTGACATATTAATATATGCACATACCATTATTTGGTCTGTTTCCTTCCCTGTTTCTTCCTTCCCCTAGTTCCCCAGGCTCCTTCCACTATTCTAATGGTGTTCTAATTTACACGAGATCCTTTTTTTTTTTTTTTCCTTTTGTCTCTCTGGCTTCCACGATCATGAGAGAAAACATGTGGCCCTTTATTTTCTGAGTCTTGCTGATCTCACTTAGCATATTTTCTAGTTCATCTATTTTCCTGCAAATGACTCTGTGTGTGTGTGTGTGTGTGTGTGTGTGTGTGTGTGTGTTTTACTGGGAATTGAACCCAGGGGTATTATACCTCTGAGCTACACCCCTGGCCCTTTCTATTTTTCATTTTGAAATAGGGTCTTACTAAATTTCTGAAGCTGGCCTCAAACCTTGGTCAGATGGTGGTTCCATTCCCGGTCTTTTGAGGAGCCTCCATATTGATCTCCATAGTGGTTGTCCTAATTTACAATCTCACCATAAATGTATAAACATTCCCTTTTGCCCTCATCTTAGCCAGCATTTATTATTGTTTGTATTCTTGGTGATTGCCCTTCTAACTGTAGTAAGATGGAATCTCAGTATAGATTTGATTTGCATCTCCCTGATTGCTAATGATGTTGAACATTTTTCATTTATTTGTTGGCCATTTGTATTTTCTTCTTTTGATAAGTGTCTATTTAGTCCAGTTGCCCAATTATTGTTGGTTTGTGCTTTGGTGTTATGTTTTTTGAATGTGTTATATATTCTGGATATTAGTCCTTTGTCAGAGGAGTAGCTGGCAAAGATTTTCTCCCTTTCTGTGGGAGCTCTCTTCCCACAGAAAGGTAGAAAATTGTTTCCTTTGCTATTCATTTTTTTTTTCAATTTGGTGCCACCTATTTATTTATTCCTGTTCTTATTTCCTGAGCTTTAGGGGTCTTATTGAGGAAGTCTCTGCCTGTGACTATATGTTAGAGGGTTGGTCCCATGTTTTCTTCTTTCTGGTCTAACTTGTAGGTATTTGATCTATTTTGCATTGACTTTTGGGTGAGAGGTAGGAGTCCAAAACTGTGAGAGAATAGATTCATGTTGTTTGAACCACTAAACTTGTGGGAATATGTCACAACAGCTGTAGGTAGTGAACGCAATACTCACATTTCTATCTTTTATACCAGAACTCTTCTCTGCTCCTCAGAACATAGCTGCATCTGCCTCAAATTCAGCATGCCCCAGACAGAACTCCTCCCCCCCTCCTCTTGTTTCTCAGCTTTTCTTAATGGAACCACCATTCCTTGCATCACACAAGTCAGAACAAAGGCCGGGGTCTTCCTGGCCTCCTCCTGTCCTCAGCCAACACCATGAAGGTCTGCAGTGTTGACTGTCCAATCCTTTCCCAAATATGCCTCTTCCTCTCTGTCCGCATGACTCATTGCCTGTGCATTCATATCCTCAAATCTATCCTCTGCCTCAAAGCCAAGAAGGACTTGGTGAAAAGCAAGTTCCTCCCTTCCAACTCCTGCTCAGAGTGAAGTCCAAGCTCCCTGGCAGGTCATGCAAAGCTTCCTGCAGCCCTATCTGCTACCTTCCCTGCATGGGGCCATTTGCCATTTCCCCACACACACTCTGCACTTCGAGTCTTCATGAGATTGTATGATCTCCACTTGTCTGCCCCGCCCTTCTTTTTCTGGTCAGATTTACTGGTTTTTATGCCTTGGCTTGTTTTCTTTAATGAGCTCCCTTCCTTTGTCTTTCTGGAGGTTTCTGCACCTGCTTGTGTAACCACAGCAGTCTACATTAAAAGACACTTGTGAGCACCTGAGGCCAGGACCAAGGCCTCATCAGTCTTTCAAATCTCAATGGTTTGCACGGAGCCCGGCGAATGGTGAACAGTACTAAGTTGTACTGCAGACAGAACCGAAAAAAGTGTTTCCTTTGGTTATAGTATTTCATAAATATAGAAACTTTTCTTTTGTGGTACTGGGGATAGAACTCAGGGGACTATGCCACTGAGCCATAACCCCAGACCTTTTTATTTTTTATCTTGAGACAGGGTCTCACAAAGTTTCTCAGGCTGGCCTAGAACCTGAGATCCTCCTGCCTCAGCAGTCTTCTCCTCCTTCCTCTCCTCCCTCCCCTGAAACCCAGAGGCATTCTAAATCTGAGCTATACTTTCAGCCCTATTATTTTAAATTTTGAAATAGGATCTCACTAAATTTTGGAGGGCCATGTGAGGTTGCTGAGGCTGGTCCTGAACTTGTGATCCTCCTATCTCAGTCTTCCAAACACTGGGATTACAGGCATGTACTACTGTACCCAGCTCAGCCTTCTGATTCTCTGGGATTATAGGCATCTGACACCAAGCTTAATAAAACTTTCCTTCCTCCCTTCCTTCCTTCCTTCCTTCCTTCTTTCCTTCCTTCCTTCCTTCCTTCCTTCCTTCCTTTCTCTCTCTCTCTCTCTCTCTCTCTCTCTCTCTCTCTCTCTCTCTCTCTTTCTTTCTTTCTGGTACTGGGTGTTAAACCCAAGGGCATTCTATCTCTGAGCTATACCCCCAGCCCTTTTTTATTTTTTTGTTTTGTAACAGGGTCTTGCTAGGTTGCTGAGAGTTTCACTACATTGCTGAGGCTGTCCTTGAACCTGCAATCCTCCTGTCTCAGTCTCCCAAATACTGGGATTACAGGCATGAGCCTCCATGCACAGCAAAACTTTTCTTTTATCAACTTAATCTCCTCTGACAGTTCTGGACTGCAGCCAAGTATAACAAAGAGTAGAAATACAAAACAAATATTGCTTAAAAATTAAAGGAATAATTAAAATGTAAGTAGACTCTGGTCAACCCATCTTTTCAGTGTTCTTTCAAGAAAAATATTGGAAGTTTTAGCCTTCCTTGATGCTTAAAACCAGTCAGCATATTTTTAAGTTTCTAGACATTTTGAATTTGACCTTTGTCAACCCTAGAAGTTGACTTTTCTAGTCATCTGTGAAATGTAAATGTAAAGCACAGTTAATTTAATCCATAGCCAAGTATTAGTGTCGGGTGTACTTTCTGTGTAAATAAAGAGACACAGCTCGTGTGTTCATCTCTTTGTAGTCAGGGACGGCATCCTACAGTGACAGCAGATGATATCCACAGGATATATCACTATGCGACCAAAATAAAGGACAGAATGGTGTGTCCAAGGTGCCCGTTCTGTGTAAGGAAAGGGAGAATAACACATATCCATATTTACATATATTTGCATAAATAATCATTGGAAAGATAAATCAGAAATAAATAAGGTTATTTGTAGTGTGGGAGAGTTAAGAGTGGTGGGGGAGGGGTGGCAGCTCTCCATATCTACCTAATTATAGTGTTCAGAGTTTGGAATCATATAAATGTATTATCAGTTGAAAATAATAATAGAAAAATAAAGTGATGTCAGTGATATTCCACTGTGCCATGTCAGCATTTGAAAAGCATCAGAGTATTATTAATTTCCAGTCTTGAGGGTCCTTTTTATTTTTAACATATGATTTAGAAATTATTTCAGATTTTGAAAATAAAAATAAAAATGGCACAAAGATCTGTATATCCTTTACTAGATTCAGCTGCTGTCAACATTTTATTCCATATGAGGTTTATCTTTCTACTTTTTTTTTTTTTTTTTTTTGTGGTACTAGGGATTGAACCCAGGACTTCCTATATGCTGAGCTAGTGCTCTATCAGCTCTGAGCTGTACCCCAACACTTTTCTTTTCTTCTTCTTTTTCTTTTGTACTGAGGATTGCACCCAAGGGTATTCTACCTCTGAGTTATACCCCCATCCCTTTTCATTTTGAAAAAGGGTCTTACTTGCTAAGTTGCTGAGGGTCTCACTAAGTTGCTAAGGCTGGCCTTGAACCTGCAATCCTCCTATCTCAGCCTTTCTTTTCTTCTCTTTTTGAGATTGAGTCTTGCTAAATTGCCTAGGCTAGACTCAAACTTAATCTATCTTCCTGCCTCACCTTCCCAAGTAGGTGAGCACTATTGCGCCTGTCTCTGTAACCAATTTTTGGTTGGAACCACCTGAAATTTGTGGTCTTCTACCCCTGAAAGCTTTAGTATGTATTTCCTAAGAATATGACCATTGTACAGTTATCAACTTCATGATTTTATTGTGGCACAACATAAGCAAGAGAGCCTTTCTATAGTAACATGTTTCCTAAACATAAGACTCTCCTTAACTTTTATACTGTACAAAATGGCCATTGAGCACTCTGTCATTACGAGTGTGTCACTGTGGAGCTCATCAAGCACTCCAAGTGGTGTTTATTACTCAATTTCCAGAAAAAATTTCCCCTCTTGGTTTTGGTGCAAGTCAAGCCATTCATTTGTATAAACCTGAAGTTTCCCTAGTTTTAAATTAAAAAGTTGCCCAGGTTCCCATTACAGTTCTGTAATGGAATTGGGAGAAGATCCTTCAATTACACTTTGTTTCAAAGTAACTTAAAAATATAAATAGTACCTTGTTTCAAATTCCTTTGCTTCTATCTGCAACCATGTAAATGCAGTCAGGTTCTGGACTTGAGGCTTGTTCCTGATTCCAGGTGAGTGGGCTTCTGTTGGAAAAGGAGGAGCATACGAAGGTGGGTGTCATCCTGGAAGGTTTAAAGAGGGGGAAGGAGGCTTTGCCCCTCAGAGCTACGTCAGAGACCCAGAGCCTCACACAGCTGCTGTAACTACTTTGAAATACCAATGTGCAGTCCCGAGTCTAGTTTTATTTTTAATATTTCAGAAACATGCCACAAATACATTAATGCCAGTTGACTTATTTGGGGTAAATGACATTAAAGAATGGCTCTGTCACTAATAGATACTGCTTCCAATCCTTGTAAAGAGTTGGATGGTGGCAACAGGATGATGGTGACACATGTCCACCTAGGCTGGGCCTTGTCACCTGATTTAGGGAAGGGTTCTTCCCTCAAACTCTTGTATTTTTTTCCCATCTTCTCTTCCCTCCCCAGTTGTTCTCCACAGGACAGACATACCCTTCACCACAATGGTGGACAAATGTGATGTACCCTAACTTAGTCAATCCATTGTGGACATAAATAGGGATTTTTTTGGTTTAAAAAAATCTATTTTTTGTCTATAGAGATTTGCCTATTCTGGATATTTCATATAAATGTAGCAGTATATAGCCTTTTTATTTTTTATTTCATTTTACTTTTTTTGTGTGTGTGTGGTATTGGGGATTGAATCCAGGGGCCAGTGCACCTCTGAGCTACACTTCCAGCCCTATTTTATTTTTTTATTTTGAAACAGGCTCTCACTCAGTTGCGTAGGGTCTCACTAAGTTCCTGAGTCTTGCCACCAACCTGGGACCCTCCTGTCTCAGCCTCCCAACTACTGAGATTACAAGTGTGTGTCACCATTCCTGGCATGTGATCTTTTTATACTGGCTTCTTTCGCCAGTATAAAATGTTTTCAGTATTTATCAATGCTATGATATGTGTCAGTATTTCTTTCATTTTGTCCTTTCTTTTTTTCTTTTGTGGTACTGGGGGTTGAACCCAGGGCCTTGTGCATGCAAGGCAAGTGCTCCACCCCTGAGCTACACTCCCAACCCCTCCGTTCATTTTTATTGTGAAATAATATTCCAATGTATGAAGATGCTATACCTTGTTTACATATTTCTCAGTTGATGGACATTTGGGACATTTCCAATTTTTGGTTACTGTGAATAATGCCATTAGGAACATTTGCCCACAAATTTTTGTATGAACATGTCTTTATTTCCTGCATATCTACATAGGAGTGGAATTACTTGACCCTTTGTTAGTTTGAAATTATTATAAATAATACTACCATGAATATCTTGGCAACAAAACGAGTAGAAGAAAGACTTCCAGTCAAAGGAAATAAGCATAAATAAATTCCCAGGGCATGGGGGTTGTGGGTCTTAACCCTTCGGAACAATCCTTCAGCATTCGTTAAATGGACTGTTGTAAATATTAGATATTAGATATAGTGGACAGTCTCTGGCACACAGTAAATTTTCAACAAATGATAGCTATTATTCTATATCTTCCAAACCTTGAGGCAAAAATCTTCAGGGGCCTAGCCTCATCACCCATCCATATCATCAATTTTTATCAGCTTCCCCTGGTTTCTTATTTTCATGACCTTGCATTGTGTTTTGTCAGTCCTGGTGTAAGCCTTCAGTAACTGTCAGAGTGGTACCACTTGCAGAAACCGCAACTGGGCTCTGCTTAAAGCAAGCCATTCCCTTTTCATCAAAAGATATAGCAATATTGGGCCTTCATTTTTGCACAATAAAAACAGACTGATTTGTGCTGCTCCAGTTCCTTCCCCTGGTGTGTTTCAGGGCTCGGGGGAAGGGAAGTGAAGTAAGAAGCCAGTCCACAGTAAAGATGCTAAGTCCTTTACAAGTTTGTGTGTGGCCCCAGCACCACACCACCCTCTTTACACTTTCATTGTTTTTTTCTTTGTGGCACTGAGGATTGAACTAAAGGGGAACTCATCACTGAGATACACTCCTAGCCCTTTTTTATATTTATTTTGGGGCATGGTCTAAGTTCCCAATGCTGGTCTCAAACCTGTAATCCTCCTGTCTCAGCCTCCTGAATACTGGGATTTAGGTGTACATCATTGCACCTGGCTCTCCTTGTTCTTTTATCTTTGCTAAGCACCTGGCTTTTTTTTTTTTCACACCAGTAAAGACAACTTATTTATTACTTTGTCCAACATTCTGCCACTTCGTAGAACATCTCCTACAAAAATCACCTACTACATGCTTATAAAGAGAGTGGTCTCTTGCTCCCAATGTCTGCCCTTTCTTTTTATTTCTTTCTTTTATTTTTCTTTTTTGTGGTACTGGGGATTGAACCTAGAGGCATTCTACCTCTGAGATACACCCCAGTCTTATTTTTTATTCTTTATTTTGAAACAGGGTCTTACCAAGTTGCAGCGGGCCTCACTAAGTAGCTGAGGCTGGCTGCAAACCCGGATCCTTCAGTATCAGCCTCCCAAGTACTGGGATTACAAGCGTGTACCTCTATGCCTGGCTTCAATGTCTGCCCTTTCTTTTGGGTGGTAGAATATTTCACCAGCTCCTTGTTTCCCTGCACAGGGCACTTCACCTTCCTCTCAAGTATCTGCTGTTGAAAATAGTGGTTTGCTCAGCTATTAACCTCCTGAAGTAAGCAGCAGCTCTCCTAGACCTGGGAGTGCTTCCTGACTTCTAAACCTGGCTCACTCAGGACCACTTGACCCATAACATCCACTGCCAGATTGCTTGTTTCTTTGTCAACCCATGGCCAACCTCACTGCTGAATCTTACCTTGCACTTGTACGTTTAGGTAAACCCTTTCATTATCTCTAGCTCTCTTTTGATGCTGTCTTATTCTGTCCATTTTAATCTTGCAATAATCCCCTCTCTTCTCCTGGACCTTGCTTGGCAGAAAGGAGTGCTTTATTCTTGCATGACCTTTCTCTGCTCTCATCTTCTCCATTTTGTTTCGTTGGTTCTTTGATTTTGCTATTTCTGCCCCAGTGTCTTCACCTTCATTTGATTTGTCTGTGCTCCCCCTTAAACGCCTCCACAGCAGTATCTATTTTATTTTTGAAAGCCTCTAGCTATATTCCTTTTGAAAGCTCTCTTTATGGCATTAAAAAGTTTCATTATTTGGGAGCAGGACTTCTATTTTTCATTTCTTTATCCAACTTTCCTATGTTTTAAGAAATTAATTTTGATATCTACTATTGAATGAATAGAAATGATAGTCTTTCACTTTACATTTTATGACCTTAAGCATTTGTTTATGATTCTCTTAATTCTACTATATTCAAAATGACTAGCACAGGCAGCTACATAAATATCCCTCTCTCTAATGATTCTTAAACTTGAATAACTAAACTTGAATAACTAGTGGGCCCAGGGGCATTCTACCTCTGAGCTACACCCTCAGACCTTTTTTATTTTGAAATGGGGTCTAAGTTCCCATGTGCTGGCCTCGAACCTGTGATCCTTCTGACTCTGCTGCCCAAGTACTGGGATTATAGACCTGTGTCACCACACCTGGTTTAAAAAAAAAAAAAAAAAATTCCTTCAGGACCCAAGGTATTGACCCAAATTATCTTATTCCTAATGAATTACTGATCTAATATAGACATGATTCTGGCTAATGTGGGTAGTTTTTTTACTTTAACAATCTTATGATAACTCAAGTCTCCCATTTTTCTCTTTTCAAAGTATTGTGAAACTTGTTCACAAGGAACATTTATATGTTAGCCTTTCCTCTTTTCTTATAAGTCTCTAATAATTATATATTTTAAGAAACCTATAATGCGGGGGATGTTAGTGGCACTGACCACCCCCAGTGGGGTTGAAAATACCAACGCAGACTTGTATCTGACCGAGGTCCTATGTCACACTTCTTGCTTATCAGGTGGACGTCCAGATCATTCAAAATATACTTTTATAATTACTGATTGATTTGGAAAGCCCCTATTGAAATCATTCCAACCTCTTTCACTACACTGTATGTCTGCTGATAAACACTGCAACGCAGAGGCTGCCTCTGTGTATCCACTACCCTGGCTCCTTCCCCAAGACTCACGTGATACCTCCTCCGGGCTCTTGCTATATATGGGAGAGGTGTCCTGTGCAAAATTCCCCTTTAACTTTCCTTTCCCTTTGGGGCTTATACCTATGCTTTTGAGGTAAGATAGAAGAAATTAAAATAGCTGGAAAGAAGACATAAAGAGAGCACAAGGAAACATAACTTTAATCTGAAGTTCCTCATAACTTTCTAGGCCTGTAATTCCCTAAGCCAGTCTCTCTCCCAGGCTTGTCAACCCCTAATTTCTGAGACATCTACAAATCTTAAAGTAACCATAAATTTACTTATGAAAACTACTTCGTGCACTATTAATTAGCCCACCAATAAATAGATTAAGCAAAAAGAGGTACATTTTAAGAAACTTATAATTTATGGGACTTTCCAATGTTATCTATCAAATCAGAGTATGGAGCTCATGTTAGCCTAAGGATCCTAAGCACTATGAGACTGAAGTCATCGTTATATACGTTCCCATGCCCAGCCCTCCGCAGGTTTCCTTCAAAAGAGGAATTGGGGACCCCCCAAATATATCTCACACTCTTGAGATGGTCCACATTCTCCCTTGAATATATGCCCCTTTATTTACCCCAAAAGGTGTCTCTTTCTTGAGATGGACTACATTCTTCCTGGAACATGTACCTGCTTTCCTGAAGAAGTCTTTGTGCCTCTACTGCCATGTGCTGAAATTCTTCTCTGTCATGTCCAACAAGGATACTCCCCCCCACCCCCACCCCCGAGACACACACTGGTGCTGAGCTGAGTTTTCTCCTGTCTCTGGGAACTCCTTGTACCCTCTTCCTGAGACATTACTTCTCCCCTAGCACTCTGATCTTTTCTCCCATGCTGGTTTGCCTCCGTTATCTTTCAAGCTTTGCATTTTTTTCTACAAAACTCAGAGAATCTGAACTTACGTGGCTCTTGTCCTACTGAGGAATTTGGTTAGTCCCAAACCAGTCTATTCTTGCACAGATTTCTCTCTTCAAATTCAGCTCTATTTCTTAAGTCAGAACTACACTGAGAGCTGGGCGTGGTGGCACACACTTGTACTTGGGGGCTGAGATAGGAGGATGGCAGTTTTAAAGCCAGCCTCAGCAACTTAGCGAGATTCTCAGCAACCTAGTGAGACCCTGTTTCCAAATAAGAAATAAAATGGGGCTAGGGGTATAGCTTGGAGGTAGAATGCCCCTGGGTTCAATCCCCAGTGCCACAAAAAAACAAATAAAAAAAGAACAGTACTGAAATATTCTCTGTTTGGAGACCTTTGAGCTTCCTTCACAGCCTGTGTCCTCATGAAGCAAAAGAGTTAGCCCTGGATTTAGGATTAAGACATTCCACTAAAAATCCCCCTATTGATGCTACAAAAATCATGGGATATCTTAACTTTCCAGAGCTCATTTTTCTCTTGAGTAAAATGGGATAACCAGAGCTGGGCGTGGTGGCGCATGCCTGTAATCTTAGTACTTGGGAGGCTGAGACAGGAGGATCACAGGTTTGAGAACAGCCTCAGGAAGTCGTGAGACTCTCATCAACCTAGTGAGACTCTGTTTCCAAATAAGAAATAAAATTGGACTGGGAGTGTAGCTCAAAGTTTGAATGCATCTGGTTCAATCCCCAGTACTACCAATAAATAAATAAATAAATAAATAAATAAATAAATAAATAAATAAATAAATAAATGGGATAACAATAGCTACCCTCTTTCAGGATTTTTGTAAAGCTTCATAAAATACTATATCTGATGAAGCCACATTTAAATTCCATCTGAGGGGCTGGGAATGTATCTCAGTGGTAGAGTGTTTGCTTTGCCTGCACAAGGCTCTGGTTTTGATCCCCAGCACTGCAAAAATAAAACAAAAAAATATTCTGGCACATCAAGTTCTGAAAAAGCTTTATTTTGGCTGGGTATGGTGGCTCATGCTTTTAATCTCAGTACTTGGGAGGCTGAGATAGGAGAATCACAGTTCATGGCCACCCTCAGCTACTTAGTGAGGCCCTCCAAAACTTAGTAAGACCCTGCTTCAAAATAAAGAATAAAAAATAGAGCTGGGGGTGTAGATTGGAGGTAGAATGCCCCAGGTTTAATCTCCAGTTCTGCACAAACAAACAAACAAATAAACAAAAATTCAATCTGCATTATAGATTTGTAGTTGAAGCTCTACTTGCCCAGTTTTTTGTGTTTTTCTTTCAGGCCTTCAGCATTTCCTTTGGCTTGCTTTTCTTAGCTTAGCTTTCCATCATTTCATTTTTTTCTAATTAATTAATTCACCGTTCATCTATTCTATCATATTTGAATGAGAATGTTGACATTCTGAAAGCTGATTTTAGGCTGCTGGGGATCGGGAAACTATTTGGGATAAGACAAACTCCTCAAGGATATGGTTTTCCAGGAGTCAAAACAAAAGCTGAATGACTGATTTGGAGTTGGAGCTGAATTCAGGGAGAGGAGAAATGTGAGACCAAAGAGAGAGAGAGACAGACAGACAGACAGACACAGACAGACAGGGTGGCCATCCTGAGATGCACAGGAAATACAATATCTACTGGCAGGGTGGCAATGGGAGGTAGGTGGAAGAAGGACCTACACATGAATTCTAGAATTCTGTTAGCATTGTTTGGCTACTGTGACTTAAACTCCATCACATCTTTCATAAAGCTTTTTCCCTTCAGAGTAGACTTTTGGGAGAATCACAGAAAAGGGCTGAGTTCAGATCAGATTAGTGGGGCCCAGGGGTAGTAAGTAATGAGTGAATTCATTGAAAACCACAGGTGACTATGACAAGGAACCCCCCATGGGAATTCACAGACAGCTTTGAATCTACACTAGGGGGGGAAGGGGGTTTGCACCAGTCTTACCAAGCCTTCTGATTTGTAATGTTTCCAGTTGATATCTAGACATTCGTTTTAAAATGGGAGTATGTGCCAAATGCCAGTCATATATTGCTTGGACTTATGCTGTCTTCAGAAGGAACCCATCACACAGCAGGAGCCTAGGAAACATTTGTTGAGTACTTTGGTTTTAGTTTTCCCTGCCATCAAGTTATTCCTTTTGTTCCTCTCTTACCCTTTTTTTGGAGTAGCCTCAAAAACAGTAATTTCTACGTATTCTCTATATCCTTTTTCTCAGCAAGAACTAATTTCCCCAAGTGTTTTCTTCCTGTACCTCTTGTTTACCCATAGTAGCTTTGTGTTTACCTTTTTCTCTCCTCCTGTCTGAAAGCCATCTTCATGCTCCACCCTTGGAGTCCCGAGCTCTCTGCTCTCCAGTCCCAGCAGCGTTTTCTGCTGTGTCTTGTCTCAGCTGTGTATCTTTTGTTTGTTTTGGCTCTTGTAGCTAGCATAGCAATGCTAGTCTCCATTTTATAGTGGAAGATTCTTATTGGCTTACATGAATCCTACCTTTTGCTCCACAGTATTTGTGAAAATTTAGCTCACAGAGAAAGAGAGAGAAAGGTAGAGATAGAGATAGAGATAGAGGGAGGGGAAGGGGGCACACACAAGATGGCTTACATTTTAGAGTTAACAGACTAAAACATTTCTAAATGAAATTCTATGGTTTGAATTTGCTCCAAAATAATCCAGAAGGAGAAAGAAAAAGAAAGTAGGGGACTGGATGTTAGAGCTAAAATAAGATAGGCCAGAGCCAGGTGTGGTGGCGCACATTTGTAATCCCAGTACTTCGGAGGCTGAGACTGGAGGATTCGGATTCACGTCCAGCCTCAGCTACCTAGTGAGGTTTTCCAGAACTTAGTGGACCCTGTTTCAAAAATAAAGAATAGAAAATAGGACTGGGGGTGTAGCTCGGAGGTAAAATGCCCCTGGGTTCAATCCTCAGTACTAAAAAAAATTTTAAAAAATTGGCCGTATTGTTAAAGCTCTGGGATGGATGCATGAGGGTTCCATAATTATATTGACCCCCACTTTTGAGTATGTTTGAAATTTTCATAATAAAAGGTTTAACTCACATCTGTTTATTATTGATCTCTACAGCCACCACATTTTGTTCTTTGCACAGGACCCTCGGATGACTTCTTAAGCCCCGGTACTTCCCTGTGCCCCAAGCCATGTTTAAAATCTCTCTTCCTGCTGATTTGTTGGCTTGCCTATGTCCCTTTGGTCTAAGAGATCTTGCTGGCAGGGACAGTGTCTTAATCATCTTTGTTTCCCAGTACCTAGCTAGAGTTTGTTGAATTAAAAAGAGAGGTATCTGTCTGTGAACCCTTAGTCTACTGACTTCTATCCCTGATTGTCACCACCATTCCTGGGCCTGTGACACACAGGGAGCTCCTGAGCAAAAGCACAGCACAGCATGCAGGGCTTTACTGCAAGGATAGGGACAGCCGCTTTGGCTCTGCACCTGTGGCCATATCACCACGGTGTCTTCTCACGGGGCCGGGCCCTTTTTCTTCTGATACATTCTCATGATAATTTCAATTTCCTTTCAGACCTGAGACTCACACCAAACTTCTTGCTTCCTATAATTTGGTGATTGAAATGTCTACAGTTGTGGACTTAGATTAGAGCCTGAGTCCTCATTACATAGTGTGCTATTGAGCAACCTCTTTGTCTCTCTTCTTTCCCATCATATCGTTTGTCTCTACACAAAAAAGAGTGGTGCCCTTCTCTTTGCACATCCTTTGGGTGGTTGGCCCTCATTTCATCCTAATGAACTTAGCAATGTTACCATCTTTGTTTCTCACTACCCTTAGCCTCTCCTGCCTCCCTCTAGTCCCAAATCTTCAGCGTTCCTCTGACTTTCTTATTCCAGGTTCAGCTTGTACCATCTCTTATAGTTCACCTCCTACTGCTCTCATTATGGCAGCTTCAATCTTGCTCTCACAACTCCTTTTTAAATAGCTTTTACAGATCTCAGTGGTCATTTGGTCTTCCTCATGGTATACAACACTGGGAGAGTTCAACTGGGGAGCCAGGCGCTATTGTGCCTATTTGACAAGGATCAGAAAGGCTGAGTGGTTTGTTTAAGGTTTCAGAACTAGTTCGGGTTAAGTCCAGTGCTTCAACATATACTCATCATTTGACTTACACTGTGCTCCTGTCCCCTTGGGAAACTATCTGTGCACTTGCAACAGAATATTTCTTTTCTTTTCTTTCTTTCTTTCTTTTTTTTTTTTTTTTTGGTGGTACTAAAGATGGAACACAGGGGCATTCTACCTGTGAGCTATGTCCCCAGGCCTATTTTATTCTTTTATTTTGAAACAGGGTCCACTAAGTTGCAGATGGCCTCATTAAGTTGCTGAGACTGTCTTCAAACTTGTGATCCTCCTATCTCAGCCTCCCAAGTACTGGGATTACAAATGTGCACCACCAGGTCTGGCTCAACAGAATATTTCTGACAATAGTACTGGAGGACTGGGAACTGGGCTAAGCCAAGGTGGGGTGGTTAGGACTGTCTTACTAATTCATACTGGCATGGGTGGCCTGAAAGCTCAATATTGTCTCAAACAATTCTCCTGTTCCTGTTCCTGAAAAAGCCAAACACAGCAAGCAGAGGAGAAATGTTGAATTCTTATGATCACTGGGCTTTAGACAGGGGTATTTGGATTTCCAGAAGTCAGAGAATGGCTTGGCACAAGGTAAGATTTCAAGGGTTGCCACCCTGCAAAATGATGGTCTACTGTGCTGATCCCTTTCCTTGGGTAAAGGGATGAGATGATTGTTGAGTATACAGAATGGTGGAACTATTGGTGACAGCTCACCAGTGTGGCGAAAGAAGGTGGTTGTCCCCTACCATCACCTGAGGAAGACCCTGGCTGTTCACATTTGAGAATATGAGGCGTGTGTGTGTGTGTGTGTGTGTGTGTGTGTGTGTGTGTGTGTGTGT
>PVLC010038766.1:0-14582 GCA_004027655.1 Graphiurus murinus
ATGGCTAACCAGTTTTGCCAACACCATTTGTTAAAGAGGCTATCCTTTTTCCAGTGTATATTTTTGGCTCCTTTGTCAAAAATCAGTTGACTGTAAGTCTGTGGGTCTGTTTCTGAGTCTTCTATTCTGCTCCATTGGTCTATGTATCTATTTTTGTGCCAATACCATGCTGTTTTTATTACTGTGGCTTTGTAGTAAATTTAAAGTCAGGTATTGTGATGCCTCCTGCATGATTTTTATTGCTAAGAACTACCTTGGCTATCCTGGGCTTTTTGTTTTTCCAGATGAATTTAAGGACTGATTTTTCTATGTCTGTGAGGAGCGTCCTCTTTCCAATCTTTCACCAGTATAATTTAGTATTAAATGTATTATCATTAATTTTTAACTTTTTAGTGTACTCTATATTATTTCTCATTTACCTTTCTCTTTGGATAGTAGAGTTGCAGACATCATGGGCAAGAAATTTCTAAGTATATGTTGATTTATGGCTTGCTCTTAAATTAGCACTGTTACTGTGGGGTATTTCTCTCAGAGGCTCTGGTGGTTGAACTTAGCATTTTGATTATACTGATTAGATATGTTGATGCTAAGATTTACTCCCAGCCAGGCCTTATTGTAAAGAGATGACTGCTCACTGAAAGACCCTCACATAAAAGAGGAAAAGGAATCTATCACAATAGGTGTGAAAACATAGGATTTCAAAAAGCACAAGGAAAAAGTTTATAATCCCCAACAATGAAATGCTGTACAAAGAACACACCACACACACACACACACACATTGTTAAAATGATTGATAAACTAAAAGAACATCTAAGGAATAAACTAAGGGAAAAAATACAGTATATGAAGAAACACAGATTCTGAAAAATAACCAATCAGAAATCTTGGAAATGAAAGGTAGAATAAGTCAAATAAAAAAATTCAGTTGAAGAATCTCCACATCTGTACTTCTAATGACTAAGGAGGCAGGAAGATCACAACTCAAGGCCATCTTGAGTAATTTGGCAAGACCCTTTCTCAGAATAAAAAGTAAAATAAGGCTGCCGGGCATGGTGGCACATGTTTATCAGTTCAGCACTTGGGAGACTGAGACAGGAGCATCATAGATCTGAGGTAACTTAGTGACCCTGTTTCAAAATAATAAGGTAGGGCTGTGTTGTAACTCAAAGGTAGAATATCTCTGGGTTAAATCCCAGTACCCCCTACCCCCAAACAAACAAACAAACCTTAAGACAACATTAAGAGGCCTAAGTTAAGTCTCATAGGTATTAAGGAAGGAGCAGAGATACATGTTAATGGCACTGATAACCTATTCAGTAAAATATAGAAGATACATTTCCAAAGTTCAGGAATGAAATGGAATCCAGATACTGGAAGAATTTAGAACCCCAAATATCAAGACCAGAAAAGACCCTTTCCATGACAGGTTATAATGAAAATGCAAAAAATCCAGATCAGAGCCTGGGTGTAGTGGTACATGCTTGTAATTCCAGTACTTGGGAGACTGAGACAGGAGGATCATAGGTTCAAGGTTAGCCTCAGCTACTTAGTAAGGATCTCCACAACTTAGTGAGACCCTGTTTCAAAACAGAGAGAAAAAATAGGGCTGGGAGTATAGCTTAGAGGTAGAATGCCCCTGGGTTCAGTCGCTAGTACTTAAAAAAAATCCAGACCAAAGAAAAGAAATTTAAAAGTTGCAAGAGAGAAACACCAGGTCACCTACAGAGGAAAACCAACCAGAAGAACAGCAGATTTCTCAACAGACACCTAAAAGTTCAGGAGAGCTTGGAACACTATATTTCAACCCCTATAAGAAAATAATTGGCAATCTAGAGCTATAGCCAGCAAAGCTATCCTTCAGAATTGAAAGAGAAATAAAAATCTTCCAAGATAAGAATAAACTAAAGAAATTCATGATGACTGGATAGCATTACAAAGGATACTTAAAGAATTTTTTATATGGAATTATATGTAGAAAAAGATTAAAAAAATAAATTTCATTAGAAGAGTGGATAAGCAATGTGGTGTACATGTATGCCTCTACCAGCTTGTACCTCATTAAGATGTATGATTACAATGCATCTAAAAAAAGAAAAAAAAAAGAGTGGATAAGCAAGCAAGGCACAGTGGCACATGCCTGTAATCATAGTACTTGAGAGTCTGAGACAGAAGGATCATAAGTTCAAGGGCAGCCTAAATAACTTAGTGAGACCCTATCTCAAAATAAATTTAAAGGGGCTGGGAGTATAGTTCAGTGATAATGTGTCCCTGGGTTCAACCCCTAGTATCACACATATACACATAAAGAAGAGTAGATAGTAGATTTTTAAAAAGATGTAGATAAGAAGAGTATGTAAGTGAGAATCAGAATATAATAAAATGTTAGAAATAAATCAAAATGACAGGAAGTAATACATCTTTTATAATAATACTGAATGTAAATAGTCTCAATTATCCCAATTAAAGGATATGGCTGGCAGATTGGATTAAAAGACAAGACCCAACTAAATGTTGCCTGCAGGAAACACACCTCATACTCAAAGACATCCATAGGCTGAATGTGAAAGGATGGAAAATGATATTCCATGCAATTGGAGCCTGTAAACAAGCAGAAGTAATTACTTTCATATCCGACAAAGCAGACTTCAAGCCAAAATTAGAAGAGACAAAGGTCACTACATACTGGTAAAGGGGACAATCCAACAAGAAAACGTAATGATAGCAAATATTTATGCTCCAAATTTGGTGCACATAAATACATAAGACAAATAATTCTCCACATAAGTCATCAAGATGTAAAATTAGCAAAGACACTTCAGACCTAAAACATACTATTAAACAAATGAACTTAATGGACATTTACAGAGTATTTCATCAACAACAGCTAAAAATACTTTCTTTTCAACTACTCACCAAATTTTCTCCAAAATAGACCATAGGCCCCAAAGTGACTCTTGGCAAATACAAGAAAATTAATGTAATCCCTTGCATCATATCACATTGTAATGCCATTAAGTTAGAAATAAACAGCAAGAATAACTACAGAAATGATGTAAGCACACGGAGATTAAGTAATACTCACTTGAATGAGGAATGGGTCATTGAAGAAATCAGGGGAGAATTTTTAAAATTCAGAGAGTAAAACAATGTAGATACAATATCTCTGGGACATTATGAAGGCCGTTCTAAGAGGAAAGTTAAATAATTATGTGTGCCTGCCTAAAAATATCAGAAAGATCCTAAATGAGCAACATAATAATGATGCATCTCAAGGTCTTAGAGAAACAAGAATAAACCAATATCAGAACTAGTAGAAGGAAAGAAATATTAAAAAATAAGAGCTAAAATTAATGAAGTACAGAGTTTTAAAAAAATACAAAAGAGTAATGAATTAAAGAGCTGGTTCATTGAAAAGTTAAGCAAGATTGACAAATCCTTAGCCAAACTAACCCAAATTAAGAGAAAGAAGACCCAAATTAATCAAAGTAGAGATGAAAAAGGAAATATCACAATATATATCACAGAAATCCAGATAATTTCAGTTGATTCAGATGAATCAGAGACTGAAGTGGTAATAAAAAGCCTTTTAACAAAATGAAGCCCAGTACCAGGTATATTCATAGCTGAATTCTCTCAGGCCTTTAAAGAAGAACTAATGTCAATGCTCCTCAAATTATCCCATAAACAAAACAAAACAGGGAATATCCTCAGACTCATTCTATGAAGCCAATATCACCCTGATAACAAAACTAGATAAGAATACATCAAGGAAATAAAACTATAGACCAATATCCCTGGTTAGCTTAGATGAAAAAATCCTTAAGAAAATATTATCAAATTGAATTCAACAACTCATTATGAAGATTATACACCATGATCAAGTTGGTTTCATTCCAGTGACGCAAGAACAATTCAACATATGCAAACTGATCAATGTAATACATTACATAAATAGATCCAAGGACAAAAAAACTACATGATCATTTCAATAGATGCATAAAAAGCCTTCTACAAAATTCAGCACTGATTCATGATTATACCCCTGAAGAAACAAAGGGCAGAAAGAATTTACCTGAATATCATAAAGGTTATATATGAGAAACCCAAAGCCAATATCACACTCAACAGTGAAAAACTGAAAGCATTTCCTCTAAAACCAGGGACAAAACAGGATATCCACTCTCATCACTCCTATTCAATATGATATTTGAAACTTTATACTGAGTAGTTAGGCAAGAGAAGAAAATAAAAGGGATTCATATAGGAAAGAAGAAGTCAAATTATCACTGTTTGCAGATGATATGATGATGTATTTGGAAGATCAAAAAGTGCCATCAGAAGATTTTTGGAACTGATATGTTCAGCAAACTATCAGGACACAAAATCAACCTACAAAAATCAATAACTTTTCTATACACCAATAATGAATCTGCTGAGAAAGAAATCAAGAAAACAATTCCATTTACAATAGCCTTGAAAAAAAATACCTAGGAATAAATCTAGACAAACAAGTTAATGATCTCTACTTTGATAATTACAGAACACTAAGAAAAGCAACAGAAGAGGACGCTAGAAGATGGAAAGACCTCCCATGTTCATGGATAGGAAGAATTAATATTGTTAAAATGACTATATCACCAAAAGTGATCTACAAATTCAATGTAGTCCTCATCAAAATACCAATTACGTTCTTCACAGAACTACAAAGAACAGTTCTGAAATTCATATGGAAGAACAAAAGACCACAAATAGCCAAAGTAATCCTGATCAAGAAGAACAATGATAATACCTGATTTAGAATTATACTATAGAGCTATAGAAACAAAAACAGCATATTACTGTAATAAAAAGAGTCATGTATATTAATGAAATAGAAGACACAAAGACAAACTCACACAAGGCACAGCAATTTGATCCTTAACAAAGTTGTCAAAATGTACATCGGATAAAAGACAGCCTTTTCATGAATGATGCTAGGAAAACTTGATATCCATATGTAGAAGAATCAAACTAAATCCCTATCTCCCACCTTGCCCCAAAGTCAACTCAAAATAAATTGAAGATCTAGAAATTAGGACAGAAACTTTGCAACTGCTACAAGAAAACATATGGGAAACACTCTAACATATAGGTGTTGGGATGACATCAAAGCAAAAAGCTTCCATACAGCAAAGTAAACAACTAAAAGCATAGAGAGAAGACAGAATGGGAGAAAATCTGTGTCAACTACTCCTCTGACAGATAATTAATACTAAGAATATATAAAGAACTAAAAAGATATAACACCATGTAAACAAATGGCCCAATCAAATAAATGAGCAAATGAACTAAACACACACCTCTCAAAAGAACAAATATATTTTAAAAGCTCAACATCCTTAACAATCAGATAAATGCAAATCAGAACTACACTGAAATTTCATCTCACTCCAGTTAGAATGGCTATTGTCAAGAACACAAATAATAATAAATGCTGGTGAGGATGTGGGGAAATAGGAACTCTCGTACATTGTTGATGGGATTATAAGTTAATGCAGCCACTATGGAAATCAGGGTAGAGGCCCTCAAAAAACAAGGAATCAAACCACCACATGACTCAGCTATACCACTCCTCAGTATCTTTCCAAAAGAACAAGTCATCACACTTTAGTGATGCATGCATACCCATGTTTATAACAGTATGATTCACATAGCCAAGTTATGAAACCAGCCTAAATATCCATAAACAGATGAATAAAGAAATATTAGTCTGTTAACATTAGAGAGAAAAAAAGATCTCATGAAACTAGAAGGGAGATTAAAAGTGTAGAAGGGATCAGAGGGAGGAAGGAGGGGAGGGGAAGGAGAGGTACTGGTGAATGCAACTGACTAAGTCTAGATTCAAATATGTCACAATGAGTCCAATGATTATGTGCAATTATTATGCACAATAAAGTTTTTTCAAGAAAATTTTTACTTAGAAATCTTTAGTTAGACTAAATTATGCTCTTAAACTCCACTTTAATTAAATTGATGGAATAAATGACATGTTTTTCATTTTCTTCTTCTTCCTTCTCAGGAAAAATTCCATAAAATTTTATAGAAAAGTAAAATTACTATCAACATCAGAAAAAAACTCAAACAACAAGAAAAATTCCTTGTGTTAAACTGCTACAATGGTTCTTTTACCATACTGCATAAGTGTCCTTCAGCTCCCCTCAAAGGTACCAAAAAATTATCTGCTTTCAGGAATAAAATATTCAACTTCTAGGGATCTTCCAAGAATATCCAGTCCAGGTTCTTTACTTTAGAAAAGGAAACCATGCCCAGAGCCCACTGCTAACTAGAAGCATAATTCAAGTTCCTCCAGTGCTGTTCTACCAGCTACTATTATATTTCTAATGACTAGCACAATGCCTAGTACATAGCAGACATCCAATAGATATTTGTTGGATAAACAGATGATTTAAACCAAGCTAAAAATAATACCTCTGAGTTCCTAGTACAGATTTTCCACAGCACTGTGGCTAAGCCACCATACCAGTTTTGCAGTGATGCACTAAGTGGAATATAAGGCTATCAGAGCCCATTTCCAAGGATGAATCAACCTCCTGGCAGTTATGGAACCAGGATAAAGTTATAGTGAGAATCCTACAAATACATACTGGCTTATCATCATGTTGCCATTTCCTAACCCCCAAGTTTTAGGCTATCACACTAGGAGCCAGAACCTTCTCAAAGTCCGAAATAGTTCATAACTTTTAGACAACTAGAGTATTCGCAATGCTAAAATTTGAAAGTCACTGGAATAGGGTGTGGTACAGGGTAAGTAGAAGAAACTTAATGAGAGGCAAACTTTCAAACTTAAACCACTGGGACAAAAAAGGAAAAAGCAAGGAATGGAAAATGACAAATTCCAAAGTTGAAAATGGTTACTAAACTCTTCCAGATTTTTCTTACTTGCAAAAGTGTGAAGTTATAAAATAACTCCTCTGGTTCAAATAGGTGTATACGCTTTGAAATAGCAATAAATTAACTGTCACCTTAATTACCTGACAGTATTAATATACACCAATGGGACAGATCCCCTTAAATTCCTAACTGACTCACTATTAGTGAGAGGACCTGTGTCTAACTGAGCTAGCTTTGCCAGAACTATAGACTTGTTTCCCTGTTGTGTTCTAAACTCAAGAGCTCTATAAACACTTTCTCCTGGCCCACCCTATCCTTCCATCCTTCCAGACCTTAGTTTGTCTGCCTCCTTCATGTAGACTGCTCAGCTGCCCAGCCCCACAAATGTCCCTCCGTTGCCACTGAGGCACACTCAGAAGCTATTCATGGGAAAGAGCTTTGAAATGTCTTGGGCAGAGTGACCTTGGTAAAGTGGGCCAATCTGTCTGTGATAGTTTCCTGACAGGTATGGGCAGGGTGATTAAAGAGGCTTCTCCCAGCCCCAACATCTATAATTCCATGTACTGTTAGCATTTGTCACTCTGGCAATTCTTTAAATACTTTCACCTGGAAGTCTGCGGATATGGGGTGACTTTTAAAGGGAATGAACAATAAATATACATATACTTATGCAAAGTAAGTAGAGTTTTTCAGTTAATTCAGATTTCACTATTTTCTTCTTTCTAGGATAGACTAGTGGTAGCAAGTATTAGAGTTTTAAAAAATGTATGAGAGAAATTCTTAAAGATTTATTCATTAATTTTGTTGGCCAATTAGAGAAAAGGCTGTCACTATTTTGATTCATTGATAAAAAAAAATCAATGCACCTTGGTAAAGCTAAGTTTTGTAGGAGAATTATTTGTGAGTCATTCTATAGTATTACTTATTATAATTATGTTCTCTATCCAACACAACCAGAGAGAGACTGTGCCATATTCCCTTTATGATTTTTTTCAAAGCATGATTCAGTGATACATATTAAATATTATGAAAGAAGAGAAGGGAGGGAAGGATAGATGGAGGGTGATAGAGGAAAGGAAAAAAGCAGAGGGAAAAATCTCTTCCCCAGGGTTCAAAGTTTTCCTTGGTCCAACATATTATGAATTAAGTATGAAAGGGGGAGTCATTGTTTGGCTCTTTTCAAGTTTGCTGAAGTAAGTTTTTCTCTAAATTCTACCACAGAGTGACTGAGTCACTTGATGAAATGTCCTCAGGCTTGTGAGGGTTGGGTAGGTTCAGTGTATAGCAAGTTGGCAAACTGGAGAGGAGAGACAGGACAGGTATGTTATTTTCTGAACCATTTTATTGATAAATGCATATTACACATATTTTACACCTTGCTTTGACATCCTGCTCGTTGAAACCAAACAGATGGTAGTTACCAATACTCTATTCCAATGCAAGAAGAAAAGCAAGTTAACAAAATTTTTTGATTATTTGGGGCTTAAGTATTAAATGCTGATGAATTATAAAATTTTCCTTTTGATGTGTGTGTGTCTGTGTGTGTGTGTGTCTGTGTGTGTGTGTGTGTGTGTCTGTGTGTGTGTGTGTGTCTGTGTACCCTCACGTGCATGTGCACATGTGTGTGGAAGGGAAAATCATTGTATAATTTCACACTTTCACTATTAGGAAGGATCTGGAAAAGATTAACATCAATCTTCATCTTTGGAAAAATCCTCCTAAAAATATTTAAACCCAAGTGTGCACACATTGCTTTTAATTAACTTTGTTCTTCCCACCCTGTCCAACTGGAGAGTACCACATCCTATTCAGTTGTTATAAAAGGCAAGAAGGGAATGAGGCAGGCTTTTTGGTAAGCATATAGCCAGATGCCCAGAGAACAGGACAGAAGCCTTAATATTTTCTTTCACACTCCTTTGAAATTTCATGTGTATGAACTCCACTTTGGAGACCTACTCTTTAAGTTTTTATGACTTGAATTTAATTATAAAATGTGTTTACTATGACTTCATTAACCTATAAACAAGAACATGGGCTAAATGGAATTTACTAGCTTTATTTCCTGGAATAGATTTAGAAGCAATATGGTAGATCTTTAAAATTTGTAACTCTAGAACAGAATGAAGTGTTTAGAAATATATTCACATATGTATGATCAACTGATTTTGATAAATATGAAAAGGCAGTTAAATGCAGAAAGGATAATCTTTTCAACAAGTACTGATATTGTTGGATGTTTATAAACAACAACAAAAAAAGAATTTTAATATCTGTACCTTACACGAAAATGAACTTGAAATGGACCATAGACCAGAATGTAAGAGCTAAAATTATAAAACTTATAGAAGAAACTATAGGAGAAAAATCTTTGAAGTTTTAGGTTACACAAAGATTTCTTAGATATGACACAAAAACATAATCCATTTAAAATAAATTGGATCATCAAAATTTAAAATTTCTTATCAGTAAAAGAGCTGAGAACAAAATTATAAATAATCTGGGAGAAAATAATATCTTATACTGAACATATATCCAAAAAATGCAAAGAACACTCAAAACTCAATAATGAGAAAACAAGCCAATGAGAAGAGATTTGAAAACTCCCTAAGAAGATACATGAATTGCAAATAAGTACATGAAAATACAGTCAACGTCATTAGTCACTAGGGAGATGCAAACTAAAGCCACAATTAGATACTATTATACACCTATTAGAATGGTTAAAAAAAAAAAAACCAAAGCAAAACACTGACAATAATAAGTAAGATATGTAGAAATGGAATCCTCATACATTCCTGGTGTGAATGTAAAATGGTGTAGACACTTTGGAAAAAAATATGACCATTTTTATAAAGTCAAATATATATGTACTATATGATCCAGTGACTGTAATCCTGGGCATTTACACAAGTGAAATTAAAGTTTATGTTCATGCAAGACATATAAATTAATAATTATAATAGCTTTATTCATCATTGCAAAAACTGGAAATAACCCAACTGATAATAAATAAATAAACTGGCTTCACCACATAATGAAAGATGTCCCAACAATAAAACTAAATGAACCAACACATATAACATTGGTGAATCTTAAATTCATTATGCTAGATGAAGGAAGCCAGATTCAAAAGGCTATATCCTGTATAATTCCTTTTTTATGATATTCTGAAAGAGGTAAGATTATAAGAGCAGAAAACAGAACAGTAATTGCCAAGGGTTTATAGAGGTAGAAGAGACTGACTACCAAGGTACAGAATGGGAAAACTTTGGGGGTGGTCAGACTGTTCTGTATCTGAATTGTGACTGTGTTTGTTCATCAAAACTCATAGAACTTTACATCCCAAAGTGAAGTTTACTGTATATAAATTAAAAGGTAAGTAGAAAATTAATACCATCCAAATAAATTATGGGGAAAAATAAAATATTTGTGTCAAAAAAGAATAAGGTAGGTTTATATGCAATTTTAAGAAAAGACTTCTAAGAAAGGTGAATTGTAGAAGTTTAGATGTACTGATGATTTTGTTTTAAGGAATATAGGCACATGATTTTATTAACTATATAGGAAAAAATATGGAGGCATATTCCCCAAAATAGAAAGATTTTCTAAGATGTGGGATGATTAGGGACTTTCATTTTCTATGACTTACATATTATTATAATGTATGCAGTTTTTAAAAAAAGATTATTCTGATAATATAAAATTATAAAGATATAGCATCTTGTCTCAAGCTGAAGATATGCATGTATTTTCCAATAAGGGCATAGAATTTAAATAATTTTATGCCAGGCACATAACTATGTCTTTTAGCAATAATTTGAAATGGAAGCTTGATTTGAGTTTAGAGTCATATTTGTTTTTTTTATTGTGATAATTCGTGCTTTGTATTTATACATTTTTGTTAGGTACAAATTGATAAAGATAAATGTGCACACATTTCTCATCTGACCCTATCCCCAATTCCCACCCCGCTCCCTCGCCCTCCCTCCCTCTCAAGTCCAGTTCAGTGAGTGATCTTGATATAATTGTGTAAGTACATCATGTGCCTTAGTATGCTCTCCCCCCCCACCTCCCGTCCATTCCCTTCGGTTAAATCTACTTCTTTGTTTATCAAGGGTCTCTACTTTTTCATCTGGGGACCCTCTTATGTCCCATCTACTCCCTAACATCCGCATATTAGGGAGAACATATGTTTCTTTACTCTTTGTGACTGGCTAATCTCACTTAACATAATGTTTTCCAGTCCCATCCATTTCCCTGCAAAGAACATGATTTTGTTCTTCTTTATGGCTGAGTAAAATTCCATTGTGTATATATCCCATAGTTTTGTAATCCATTCATCTGTGGATGAACATCTTGACTGCTTCCATAGTTTGGCTATTGTGAATTGAGCTGCTATAAACATAGATACACATGCATCGGTCTGATAGTTTGGTTTCCATTCTTTTGGGTATATACCCAGTAGCGGAATTGCTGGGTCATATGGCAGGTTCATATTTGAGAGTAAGATTGGCAGTTGCCCCTTGAGCCTGCATTTGTATGTCATTTAATGAAATTGAACCCTATAGCATATTATAGAGGCATTTGGGTTGCCAATCAGCAACTGCCTGCCAAGTTTAAAAGAATGTTTTATGCAACTAGTGAAAAACAAAAACTAATATGAGACACATCCTGTAAGCACAGGTGCATGTAAAAGCACAGCTTTCCCCAGCCTCCAAGCCTTAAGCCTTTTTGGACCCTGAAGTTCTCTCAAATCTGAAGTTGTCTTTTTGCAAAAAAAAGTCTAATCACTTTAAAACCATATATATCCGTTAGAGGCCAGAAAACTCATCCTGATCAAGCAAAGCCAAGGAAAAGATCTACAATAAACATATACCAATCCAACAAGGAACACAATGTCACAGTTCAACCAAACCCTGGGAAATAGAGATCTTAGATACATTCTTGGAACGTTACACTTTAGTGTAAGCCAGAATATGGACGTTTTTATTAAGATTGCTTTCAATGAAAATAAAATGGTGGTGCTCTGAATCTTTTTAAGAGTGTTGGCCAATGTTAGACTGTAAATGTAATATTTTTTAAAAAATTAATTAGAAACATGAATTGACACGAGAAGAGCCACATGGTTCCCAGAATTTTCCTTAATAAAAACAGCATGTTGAGGAGATACTTCTGAAAAGAAAAAAATGAATAGAAAAATGAAGAAGTTTAGAAAGAAAGTCATGTTTTCTGATTTACTAAGCTATTTACTGGCATTCACTGGATGGAATCCAGTAAGAACTCCACGGTTTATAAACCCATTGATGAGTCTGAAGAGGGTTCCATAGACCAGAATCTCCGTGGATAAAAATCACCTTTCTTTGGCCACAAACTTAACTATAAAGGCAAATGGATTTTTTTTTTTGGATACAAATTTTCAGCTTATAATTTGGATTCTGTATATTTTCTTACAGATGTTTAAATGTTCACAGAAGAGCTTGTTTTAAACCGCTCTCATTGTAAGAGTCTGGTTTTGATGAAAACAGATTTGCAAGGACAGTTTTATGTAGCAATCGTGCCTTTTGTTTGAAGCCTCTGAGCCTTGTCCATTATGAGTTTCACTCTAAATGTAACAGGACAGGGAGAATGAATACAGAAATGAAAACACCATATTCTTGGCCAATATATAATATAACAATATACATATTATTTTAATACTGACAAAAACCCTCCTATAGACTCTCCCAACATGGTTGTTTGGAATTTGACTTTTTTTTCCCTCCAACCACACCTCAATTTCTTAAGATGGTGTTTATTCAAACCAAAATATAATTTGCTACAACACAATAAAAATGAAATCATCTGAGATTCTATGTTTCATTTCAAAAGCCTGCTAGCATGCAAAATGGAAAGTAGGTAGCTGTGTTTAACACAAACAATGCATTGTTCTTTCTTCTGACTATTTTGGCTGAAAATTCCTTTAAAATGCTCTAAATTGCACAATGGTAAGTAATTCCTATTCATTAGATTTCCTATCTTTTCTGCAAACTGCAGCCATATGAGTTCTCACCCAATGCATCTTAGTAGCAAGTTCATGAACTTTATTGGCATTGTCAATACACATTGTAGTTTTAAAGTGGCTCAAACCTTACTGATGAATTTTGTAAAACATATTTATCATGAATGAAAATGATAACCAATTTTGAAAACAGAGGTTAAAAGATTTAAACTTATTAATACAAAGTCTTTTGTGAATGAGCTAAAACTCTTGGTGAACTAAAATAATTGCTCAAGTTTTGGATCATTTACTCATTGCCCTTATTTGGTGAAGGGCGGTAAAATAAAAAAGAAAACCATGGGGTCTGTTCAGTCTATAAATCTGCTACTAAACATATGCTGCACGTATTTTCATAAAGACTTCTATTATGTGCTCCTTAAGCAGCGTGGCCATGCCAGATGGGGGGACTGGAATATAAAACACATCTCTCAGAAGAAGCTATTATTGGGTCAGCAATATGCTAATTAATGGGGCTTATGTCACCATCTGTGGGATCCCCAATGGCAGAAGCTTATTTCTAGGCCCCTCAGTGCTGTTGCATCCTATATTGTCTTTTATAGTTTAATAGACGTCAAGATGTTCTTGCTAATGGTGACAGGAACAAAGGTGTTGGGACCTGATAGATTCATAAAGTGTTTTTACAATTGATAGGGATCTATAATCACTGCAAATAACTTGATAGATTTTGTATGGTCAAGTTTCTCTAACAACAATTCTATGCAGAATACATCAGTATCACATTAAATTTGCCTGTTTACCCCTGTGCACTGTAAAATAGTACTTATTGCTTTTTGTTTGTCTGTTTGTTTCTTTGTTTTTGGTACCAGGAATCAAATCAGGGGCATTCTACCTCTGGCCTAAACTACCAGCCCTTTTTATTTTTTTATTTGTAAATAGGGTCTCACTAGGTTGCTGAGATTGGCCTCAAATCTACAATCCTTTTGTCTCATCCTCTCAAATACTAGGATTACAGGCTTGTACCACTGCACCCAGCAGTAAAATAGCATTTAAATCAGAGATGAGATATCTGGTGTGAGGAGCTAAGTGAATAATTTGGGTACTCCAGTCCCCAGGGTTGGGAAAGTATAGGAATTTAACTTTGTAAGAGTAAATTTTGGGCAAGAGAGCAACAAAGAAAATAAGCCACACTGTCTTTGCTTTTGAAAATAAAAGAGGCTACTCTGTACATGTGGCTTAGGGTTGCTTTGATGAAGTTCTAAGAAATACATAAACTGTTGAGAAAGTTTTGACCTGTGCCTATATGTTCAAGTGTTGGTCCTATGCCCTCTTCAAGTATCTGCAAGGTCTCTGGTCTGACATCCAGGTCCTTGATCCACCTTGAGTTGACTCTTGTGCAGGGTGAGAAAGTGGGGTTTAATTCCAGTTTCCTGCATATGGTTAACCAGTTTTGCCAACATCATTTGTTAAAGAGGCTATCCTTTTTCCAGCGTATATCAGTGCATGGGATTACATGAAACTGAAAAGCTTCTGCAAAGCAAAGGAAACTATCAAGAACCTCAACAGAGAACCTACAGAGTGGGAGAAAATTTTTGCCAGTTACACTTCAGATAGAGGATTAATAACTAGGATATACAAAGAACTCAAGAAAATCTCAACTAAGAGAGCAAACAACCCAATCAAAAAATGGGCAA
>PVLC010038767.1:0-14317 GCA_004027655.1 Graphiurus murinus
GAGCCAAAAACATACACTGGAAAAAAGATAGCCTCTTTAACAAATGGTGTTGGCAAAACTGGTTAACCATATGCAGGAAAATGGAAATAAACCCCACTTTCTCACCCTGCACAAGAGTCAACTCAAGGTGGATCAAAGACCTGGAAGTTAGGTCGGAGACCTTGCAGCTACTTGAAGAGGGCATAGGATCAACACTTCAACACATAGGCACAGGTAAAAACTTTCTCAACAAGACCTCAAAAGCACAAGCAACTCAAAGGAAGATCAATACATGGGATTGCATTAAACTGAGGAGCTTCTGTGCAGCAAAGGAAACTATCAAGAACCTCAACAGAGAGCCTACAGAGTGAGAGAAGATTTTTGCCAGTTACTCTACAGATAGAGGTCTAACACTACCCATCTTGACCAGAACCAGATGGTACTTCCATCTTTGCAGGGGAGACATCAGTCACCTATCAGCAATTCCATATGCTTCAAGCTGGTTACAAGAAAGGCCAGGTCGAATGATGTTGGCAAGCAGGGGGGAAATGGCGGGCAGAGAAGGGTGGGAGAAATACCAATTTCATTTTATAAAGTGGGGGCTAAGAAACACCATCTATGGTTGGTAAGACAAGAGAAACAGGTTTAAGTAACTGGTTTTGCAGTTTCAAAGGCAACTGACCAGACAGAAAACCATGTGTATATTCAACAAAAGTGTGACGGAGAAATGAAGAATATAAAAAAGTGAGAATAAATTAAATCCTTATCCTTAATGGCGGGAGAACAATGGACAGTGTGCACAGAAAGCAACTGCAGTATTGGCACTTTCTTTCTGGATAGATCTGCAGTGAAGCTCTCTAGAGAATGTTTTAAATGTTTTGCCTCGGGTGTTAAGGTAGGTAAGGATGGTAGGGGGCAAAGGGGTTGTAGGCTTCCATTGTGAACCTTCAGTACCTTTTGGCTTATTTCAACCGTGGGTAGACATCACCATGATAGAAATGCACTTTTAATCGAGTACCAAAGTACCAAAAATAACTAACTTGCCAGGCGTGGTGGCGCACACTTGTAATTGCAGTACTTGGGAGGCTGAGACAGGAGGATCCGGGTTTGCGGCCAGCCTCAGCTACTTAGTGAGGCCCTCTGCAACTTAGTGAGACCCTGTTTCAAAATAAAGAATAAAAATTAGGGCTGGGTTCCATCCCCAGTACAACAAACAAATAAACAAAAATGGAAGATGCAGGATTAATTTGGCGTGGGTTTCCCCTGCTGTCTTAGGAGGAAGCGTGGACTGGTGCTGACCCACTTACCACACTGTGGTTGCCAGGCTCGTACCAGGAGGAAAGCAAAGCTTTGGGGTCTCCCCTCTGGCCTCCACATGCATTTCTGGTCCACACTCAGCCTGCTACGTCCCCTCCCCACAGACAGCTTGGGGGCCAACTCCTGCAAGTCCAAGTCTGACTTGAAAAGAAAATCATTGTGGAAAGCAGAGCGCTCAGGATGACTTGAAGGCAGCCCCATCCAGCCCTATGGCAGCTGGCCGTTGCTCCTTTCTGACTACACTGCTCTTTAATTAACACAAAGGGCAGCCCAGCCCCGTCCAAGGTGGAGAAAGAAAAGAAAAAGAAAAACAAGCTTGACTTTGTAAAGATCCCTGACTTGGGCACGACTTTTTTATGTCTAGAAGAACTCAGAGTGACCAGTGTGATGAACCTCAAAATCACTGCAGTAAGCAAAGTTAAAGTTGACCAGTGAGAAGACCCAGGGGATAAGCCGGGTGTAGTGGTGCAAGCTTGTCATCCCAGTACTTGGAAGGCTGAGATCGGAGGATCCGGGTTCGTGGCCAGCCTCAGCTACTCAGTGAGGCCCTCTGCAACTTAGTGAGACCCTGTTTCCAAATAGAGAATTAAAAAAAAAAAATAGGGCTGGGTGTGTAGTTCGGCGGTAGAATGCCCCTGGCTGGGTTCCGTCCCCAGTACTGCAAAAAAAAAACAAAAGGAGGAAGATGCAGGGGATGACGTGGCACGTGGGGACAGAAGGAAAGGTGGTTTGACAAGCAGTAGCTTTAAGTCCTCAAGGGATCAGAGTCCTGCTTTTGTGTCCACATGCTCCCCAGCAGATGGAGGGGGCTGGGCTGGAGGGCAGGAGCTCCCCAGCAGCCTGGGCAATTCTGGAAAGGATCCACGTTCCATCCAGCAGATGTCCTGAACTGTGTCAGCTGTCCTAATTACTGCGGAATGCAGCCTGATATAACACCCAAATCACTGTTGAAGGAACTATTTTATTTTCTTAACTGGAGAGCAAGCTGAGCGTGGCTCCTCATAAGACCCATCAGTCAAATGTGTTTCTCGTCACGTGGGGGTGGAGAGAGGTCAGCTGATTCCATTAACCCATCCCATTGGGCTGAGTGAATTAAATAAGCTGGATATGCCTAAAAAACTGGACTCTAACCAAGGAAGCCAAGGGGATCTCTAAAGTTGCAATCAGGACATTCCAGGTTCTATGACTGGTCAACGAAACACATAAAAATCTGTGTATGAAATTATTGGAGCTATTTAAAGAGAGAGAGAGAGAGAGAGAGAGAGAGAGAGGCAACTTCTCAACAGAAGTCAGGAGTTTGACATTTTTATTTCAGAATAACCCTGCCAGCCAAAATATCCATGAAATATGTAAGCTGAATCTCTTTGAGTTTGAAGCCAGGAAAGGTATATGTTAAATTTTTTATATATACACCCCAGAATTCACCGTGACCTACCTTTCAGCAAAGGCGATTCATGGCTTATCTAAAGAAGAAAATATTCCTCTTCCTCAACTTCTCTGGATTAGAACATCATAGAAACTTCTATGAAAAAAAGAGTACTCACTAACTAGTATTTCACGGTACTCCCCAATGCAAAGGGCCCATCTCACTGATGCCTGAATAGAAGTTTCTAGAAGGCTCACAGCTGTCATGGATCAGGCTGGATATGACACAAGACACAAGACCTGGGGTTTGCAAGCAGCACTGGGCTGTGGGTGCTGAGGGAACTGATTCAACTCCAAGGTTGCAACAAAGGATGCACTGACATGCCCAGGAGTAGAGTTCTAGGGTTGCTGGGAATTCCAGAACCAAGGCGTCCCATCAGGGCCATTGAGGAGGCAGGGAATTCCAGGGTTGGCCAGTCCACCAACACACAGATTCTAAAATATGTGTTAAAAGATGTCGGTGCAAGTCGCCTGGCAGGCAAGGAGAGTGGCTAGCAAGAGCTGGAACAAGCCAGCTGGGATTCCACACGCAGCCTGTTAGAGTGAGGGAAAGGAGGACCATCCTGCTGAGGAAGGATGGCCGAGCTCTCCACGGAGGCCCCCAGGACACCAGAGGTTGAACACAAGGCGTGAGGGCGCCCCCTGTGGCAGAGAGGGAGAGGTGCACCACGTGGAATCCCAGGGCATCCCAGAAAGGGGTCTTCAAGGACTTGGGCTTGTGTTAAGTCATTTTGGACCCGGCTCAATGCAGCAGGGATTTTCTGAAAATTAGATGCTTTGGGGGATACTGGATTAATATTCTGATTGGGCGTGTTAATGAAGTTTATCTCTAATGAGGAAGCCAGGAGCGAGGCCAAGGCTGTGACTTACCAATGGCCCCACACCAGTCAGCACGGCGCTGTGGGGAGCCCACAGTTCTGTGCTTAAGAAGGCCCGTGTTTGGCCTTTGCTTACACATGACGGACAGGTCGTACTTTCTCTGATCCACCACTAACCCCGAGCTTGTTTTGCTCCTATCCCTCACCAACCCAGTGGGGCCTCCGTCTCTGGTGGTGGTGATGGTAACACCATGGGCTGGTTGTGTGTGCCGGGCTGCTCCTGGAAGCCAGGGCTGCTCTGCTGTCCTCCTGGGGTGCGTGGAGGAGAGGGATCCTGATCAGAATGGAGGTCTGGCTTGCCGAGCAGCAGTCTCTCCTTGGGAGGCCATCACAGGTGTGAGGGGGTGAGGGCGGGCCTCCTGACTCTGCCTCCAAGGACCCTGTGTTTATGGACTCACAGGGAAAGGCCTCATTGGCTTCTGGAGTCCATGCATGCCAGTTTTACAGGTAACAACTTCCCAGTGTCCAAGGTTAAAATCTATGTAAACCATAGTCTTTGTGTCTCTCCTCCAAAATACCCGAAAACCGGGCGTGGTGGCACAAATGTGTAATCCCAGTGCTTGGGAGTCTGAGACACGAGGATGGCAAGTTTGAGGACAGCCTCAGTAACTCAGCAAGACACCCAGGAAGTTAAGCAAGACCCTGTTTCAAAATTAAAAAAAAACAAAAACAAAAACAAAAAAAATGAGGGCTGGGGTATGTGTAGCTCAGAGGTAGAATGCTTCCTGGGTTCAGTCTCTACACACACACACACACATTTAAAAAAAATAGGGAAGCTGAGCATGGTGGTGCATGCTTGTAATCCCAGTACTTGGGAGACTGAGATAGGAGGATCCGGGTTCACACCCAGCCTCAGCTACTTAGTGAGGCCCTCCACAACTTAGGGAGACCCTGTTTCAAAATGAAGAATACAAAATAGGACTGGGGGCATAGCTTGGAGGTAGAATGCCCCTGGGTTTGATCCCTGGTACTACAAAATAATAATAATAATAATAATAATAATAATAATAATAATAATAATAATAATGAAACTATCAAGAAAGCTTCAGAGCGTGAAGAAGTGGCTTTCCCTCTCTGCCTAGAGTGGTGTCTCAGGCGTGTCCAGGGCAAGGAGGCTGTGGTCCTGCTGCTCTTCCTATGTGGTTTATTTATTGTACGTCTTTTTCCCTCTGTGGTATCAGATTCATCAGCTCCTAGCTCTGCCTGCAGCGTTATGCAGATGAAATCGCACAGGCGTTGAAACTCATGTTTAGATCTTCAGTTCCTCTAGAACACTCCCTGGAGGATTTTCATGTATTTTAATCCCCACGTGTTATGTTCATATTAAATGACTGCCAACAAATTTTCCCTCGACGTGAGAATTGCGGCTCCATTTCTTAAGCGGGAGATTCACCCCACGCACTCTTTGTTTACCCACAGGCTTCAGGACAGAAAATGTTGCCCTCATTGACAACGCAGAAACGACAGTATACGTGTGTCTGTTCTCTAAGGACCCGTGGAGAGGGGCATCCCATCCACGTGTACTGAGACAGGAGTAGAGGTGTTCTTCAAACTAGTTCAACTAAGCACAGCTATACAGAGATGGCGGGGGGGCAACATTATTTTGAAGGAATTTTATAATTTCCTTTGGAAAAGAGTGCAGTATCCTATAAATTCTAAGAAATGCATACAAATCTATTTCAACAGCAGCATACCATTTTTGTTGTTGTCGTTTGTTTATCAGGAAGCAGCCTCTGCCAACAAGTGCCACTGAGAAGAACCCCATGCTGGTTCCAAAGCATCCAAGGTAGGAAGAGACTTAGTAGCTAACTATACATGCATGCACACAAACACACATGTATGCACACAACTACACACACACGAATACACATGCATATATGCACACGCGTGCATGCACATAATCATATATGCACACATATGATGTGCTCCCTTAAAAGGGGATAAACACCACTTTTTATGTTTTTAGTCAAATGCTCCTATTCATAGAGTGCAGACATTGGCCAGTTGGTTGTTTCCCCTTAGACTGGGAAAGCTCCCCCAAGTGTACCAGCAAGAAGAGGCGAGCCAGGACAAGCTCTTTCTTTTCTTCACTACTCTCAGCCATGTTATACTCAAAGTCAGGACCTTTTCCAAATTTGCTAGAAAAAGACAGAATCAAGAGCCAAATAAAAGCCTATTTAACTTCTTTTTATTTGAAACTTCAAAGTAGGTCATTTACACAGTGAAAAGGAGAGGGAAGAAAAAAGAGAAAACAGTTAACATAAAAACGAAGCCTCAACAACAGTAAAGCCTAAATCCAAATACTTTTTTTTTTTTACCCTCAATCACATTGTCCAGGATTGTCAGAAAAAGAAAAAAAGTCATGAAATTGGTTTTTTTGTTGTTATGTTTCCTTCCAATCATTATAAAAGGCCATTGACTAAAAATGAAAAAAAAAAAAAAGATTTAAAAAATAGCCTGGCACTCAAAACGAAAGCATGGGAACATTAACCATTTATGAGCCTGGAAACTCGATTTTTTTTTTCTTTTAAAAAACCAGTGAATCAATACTTTCTGTTGAACTCAATTTCCAAAGCAATACTGAATGTTCCTCTTTATCAACAGGAAGAAAGCTTGTGTCCTAAACAACCACGTTTTCTAGAAGACTGAAGATCTTATTTGTTTTTATTTGTTTTGAAAATGATCTTCTTGGATGCATCCGTGAAGCCCACATGTCAGGGCTCCTGACCAGCCCCTCTGGGCTGTGCTTCTCAAACACATGTGCACACAGCACCTTGGGGCTCTTGATTCTTGCAGAGCAGTGAGGAGGTCAGGTGGGGACCTGAGACTCTGCCTTCTAGCCATGCTAGGGAGGCTGTCCCAGGACTTCAGAGGCCTCGAGAGCTGCAAAACAATTCAGCAGCCCAGGGCTCATGCCCAGTTTAGTATATAAGCAATAGGGACTGAACTTCTTTAACTTTAGTAAGTTCAACGAATGATCACAATGCCCTGTATTAGTTACCCAGGGCTCCCATAACTAAATACCACTAAGTAGGTAGCTTACAACAGCAGAAATCTATTCTCTGTACTGAAATCAAGGTGAACAGAACTGTGTTCCCGATACAGTTTCCAGGGAAGAATCCTGTCTTGCCTCTTCTAGTATCTGGTGTGGACGGCAATCTTCCATGTGCCCTGGCGCCTGGAGGCATCGCTCCAACCTCCTCCTCCATCTTCACGCGTCCATCTCCTTTTAATGTCTCTTCTGTCTTGGCTTCTTTCGATGGCATTTTCTTGGTGTCTGAATCTCCCTCTCCTTTATAAGGATGCCAGACGTGGGATTAGGGCCACCCTACTGCCGTGTGGCATTTTCTTAACTTATTGACATCAGCAAAGACCCCATTTCCAAATATGGTTACATACGGGTATCATAAATTAGGGGTTCAATGTTTCTCTTGGGGTGACACAATTCAATCCAAAATTGTGTACACCAAAGTTTGGGATCCACCAAGACTGTAGTCTTCACAATGAGTGCTCATTAGAATCAACAGAATAACTTAAAAAATTGCAACACTACTAGACTGCAGCCAATTAAACCCCCTCGCTCCCAAGGTAAGCCCAGGCTTTGCTATTCTTTAAAACTTTTTTTTTTTAGTACTAGAGATTGAATCCAAAAGCCTTTTATTTTTTAACTATACCCCCAGGCCTTTTAATTATTCATTTCTTGAAACAAGGTCTCCCTAAGTTGCTGAGGCTGGCCCCAAACCTGGGATCCTTTTGTCTCAGCCTCCCAAGTACTGGGATTATAGGTGTGGGCCAACACACCCAGCTTATTCTTTAAAACTGTTCAAGTCACTCTAGTGCAAATCAGTGTTGAAAGAGCCATAGCATAAGACTCAAAGTTTGCAGATCTTTGTGAAAGTGTTCTAAACAGAATGTTCATTTTCTTAGTATGCACTGAAAAGAAAATGCTGGTAATTTGATCTACGCTGCAAAAATGCTGTTTAGAAAACAGAGTTTTGGTAATGGCTTTCAGGAACACAGAAGTTTCTCATCATTATGAGTGTCAACATTTGATAATTTTTGAAATGGTTACAATAAGAATTATAGAATACTTAGTTCTACATGTAAGTGTTGTGCGCATTTAAAGTCCATGTAAAAGAGTAGGGGGGAAAGGTACATGTTGAAGGAACTGAGCTAGGGAAGTTAATCTGAATAAATTTATGATATCCTAATACTTTTGTCAAGACTTGCCCATGGTGGTAGATTTCTAATTTTGCTCCAAAGTGACTGGAATATTGAAATGTGTTTGAACTATTCTCTCCAGATTAACCCAAATTTTCCAGAGTCATGATTCCAGAAAACACTTGGTAATGACTTCTAAATTTTTCAAATACATAACTGTAATTACTTGGTTGAGCAGAAAGAAAAAAAGCAAGAAGTTCGGAGCCTGTTCAATGTATGCAGTCAGGTCTGGACCCCTGAAGATGCTTTAAGAAAGGTTAGAGACGCTGACTGGGTGCCATCTTCTTTTTTCTTTTTATTGATTGAAGGCGATTCCGTATTGGCATGTGCTTGGTTACTAGCTAAACTAGCAATTACTAGCTAAACAATAAGCTCGGGAGATAGTAAATTTCAAACTGTGTTTACTACAAGATGATATAAAGTAAGGATCTAAAGAAATATTTGTATAGTGTCGAGGGTTAAGTAAACAATGCATTAGCGAAAACACCCAGGGCTTGAACAGAAATATAGCATAATAACACCTGGAATCGTGCCCGCATGTATCAATCGGGGAAACGATAATAAATCACAACACCTGTTCACCAGGAAAAGACAAGAATAAAGCAGTCACGGTGTGGATTATATGAAACGAGAACATAATGTAGTATCATCCTGAACCCTTGAAAAAGACGTTGCTGTTAATAATAATGCAAAGACAGTAGCCACCTGAGGGGCTGTCCTTCCACTGCCCTGGAGTACCTAAGTCTTTCTCCTGATCTCCTGTGAAAGAGGTCCCATATATTCAATCACTATTGCAAAGTGTTGTGTATGAAATCCGTCAAGACTAAACCATTCTGAGGAGTAAGAATTGCACTGGGGTAAGAGTGGACCCCCAAATCTCAGCAGCTGAAGCAAGGGCAGTGTCATAGTCTCTCCTGTCCCCTGCTCATCTGGAGCGGCAAGTGGCCTCTGGGGAGCACAGGCTTGACCACTGCTGATCCCTGGCTGGATGAGAATGAGTGCTGAAGGCTTTGTCCCAACAAGGGGTGCCTGGACCCCAAGAAACAGGCTGTAAATTCTGAGAAATGGCAGTGGAGGTCATTCGTTAGGATGTAATTTCCTCCTTTGGATATTTTCTTTATTCTCCTGATACTCTGCAATGTATTTATATTGCATTTATAAACAGAAGTTAATTGTTATTTTAGGAAAAAAAAAGAAATTGAAGTGCTTCAGGAACTGGTTAGCAGCAGTTTGTTTTGTTTTTTACTGAGAAGGCTGACTTAAGGCCCATGCTAATTTCTACTCACAGGTGTGCAATGGCCTTAGGCTGTTTTCCAAACACCAAGCACCAGGTGATCATATGGTTATAATAACCTTGTGTTTAGAAATAGAGTTAAGTGCAGTGGGAATATTTTCCCATTTTCAAAGAGAATATTCATGTAATAAATTGGTTATAAGTGCACGGTGCTACTTAGTAGACATAGTTGAATATGATTTTCTTCTATAGCAGTACCCCAAATTAGCAAAATGCTAACCTCATCTTATACTCTGTCATGAAAAATATCTTTTAAAGCCAGGCATGATGGGTATGCCTGTAATCCCAGTACTTGGGAAGGCCAAAACAGGAAGATTGCAGGTTCAAGGCTAGCCTCAGCAATTTAGGGAGACCCTTAGCAACTTAGTAATATCCTGTTCAAAATAAAAAATAAGCCAGGTGAGGTGGCCCATGCTTGTAATCCTGGTACTTGTGAGGCTGAGACAGGAGGATCACAGGTTCGTGGCCAGCCTCAGCAACTTAGTGAGGCCCTCCACAACTTAATGAGACCCTGTTTCAAAATAAAGAATTCAAAATAGGCTTGGGAGTATAACTCGGAGGTATAATGCCCTGGGTTCAATCCCCAGTACCATACACAAAAAAAATAACTAATTAATTAATTTAATAGGGCTGGAGGTGTGGCCCAGAGTTATAAGGCCTCTGGGTTCTATTCCCAGTACCAAAACAAAACTTTTAAATCTTAATGAAAAGCCTATCTCTAATCTGTAGAAAATGGTGTGGAAATATGTTGCTAAAAAATTTGCTGTGAAATTCAAAAAGATAAATTGACACTTGAATCATCATCCTAACATAACACACTTTGTTAATGCAGGTGCTGAAATATCTTGTGTGCTTTGAAACTCTGAGAGCCCCGGGCAGGACACAAATTCATTAAGTTACATAGCTATTATTACTTAAAAAAATAATAAATTATATGGGCATGGGGGTACATTGCTATAATCCCAGTGCTTGGGAAGCTGAGACAGGAGGGTACCAGGATTGAAGCCAGACTCAGCAACTTGGTAAGACCCTCAGCAACTTAGAGAGACCCTATTTCCAAATAAAAAAATAAATGAAACAGGGATGAGAGGTGTAGCTGAGAGGTAAAATACCCCTGGGTTCAATCCCCAGCACCATAACAATTTTATATATATATTATATATATATAATATATATATATATGACACTATATATATAAATTGACACTTAAATATTATATATATTTAATTTTATATCTATATATATATCAAACTGAGAATGCAGATGTCCTACTGGAAGAGAATATTTGCAATTGTATATTCACTTCCAGTGAGGTAGTGAAATTCAGAGACTAGAATTCAAACATCCAGCGAATACTGTACTCTTCGGACGCATGACTTAATACCCCTGACTCTCACATGCCCTACTGGTGCTTTGCCAGTGCCCAGCCCATTTTCAAATAATCATCTGCCAATTAATGTTGCAAAGATGGAAAGAGTTTCTAACAAAAAAAATTTTTTTTGAAATAGCTAAATAAGATTTCGTCAAAAAAGGATTACTTCATATTCAATGTAAAATAATCACTGAAAAACTTATTTTTGTAATTTTAATTTAGCTCAAATGTATGAATGTTGCTTATATTCATTTATTTTAAGTAAGTATGTTTTTCTAATTATCTCTTCTTACTATTTCTGGGAGGTGTGCATGTGTGCTGTGTGTGTGTGTTAAGTGTATATCACATATGGAAGTATATATATCTTACATATTTCATAAACATAATATCATTTAAGATAATCAGTGCTAATTGAATGCTAGCTCTGTGCCAGCAATCAGTCCTAAAAATATTTTCTATGTTAACTTATTGAAACCTACAGTAATTCATCCATCTTAATTTACAGGCTGAAACTCAAGGAGCTTAAAATATTGCATTAAAGATGATGCATTATTACAAATAGCAACTTAATTATTTTGCATTCTTTAACTTACTACAATCTTGGAAAATACCTATTAGATTTTTATCTACATATACATCTTAGTACAACTAAATCCAAGTGATGATAATGAAGAATAGCTCCATAATAGTTCACTATTCATCCTGATTGAACTAAAAGAGAAAATTAATCAGCTCCTGCTCAAAATTAAGTAACAAATTTGTAATGGGGCCCAAAAGAGAAAATTAATTAAATCTTAGACTTTGATTTTACTCTACTAATAAATTACAATATTATTAGGCAATCTAGTTTTATGTAACATTAATAATTTTTGTAAGTCATACTATTTTGTCCAAAATTGCTAAAGTAACAGATATGTACTTTCATCAGATATTTTATCTGAAATCATAGACAATATCAATAGCTTTATCTGGTTGTATGTATTAAATTGGTTTGAAAACAATTTTCTGTGATACTTGGAATTAAGCAGAGGGGCATTCTATTTCTGAGCTACACCCTTAGACTATTTTATTTTTTTTATTTTGAAACAAGGTCTTGCTAAGTCGTGGAGGGCTTCAATAAGTTAGCCTTGAGGCTGAGGCTGTCCTTGAACCTGTGATCCTCCTGTCTCAGCCTCCCAAGTATTGAAATTACAGGTGTGCACCACCACATCTAGCTTCAAAAACAATTTTAATGGTGAATAAATCTCAAAGTTTCATTTCATACTCCGTTATATTTAATTTCTAATCCTTTGATAGTACCTTCTAAAAAGAGTTTTAGACTATTTTAAAATTAAAATCAAATGGTAAATTATGGGGAAAAAACTAGTTAGCAAATAGTGTGGTTCTACTTTTAATAAAATGTGTTTAGTACTTACATACACTTAATTATTTAATATACATTTTAAAGACTAGGTAGATAGGCACCAAGAGGTTAGCTGTTTTGTTTTCTGATTGTTACTACTGAAAATGGTTTTTATTCCTTTTTTTTAATCTTTGTCTTCCAAGTTTCCTACAATGTACCAGAATCAGCTCTATAATTTTGAAAAATCATGGAGAAACACAAAATCCAAAAATGAGCAAATTATTACCATCCATCATTTCAGCACTTTGCCAATGAATCCATTTTCATTCATTAAATCCCCCTCCATTTTTACCTATACACTCCATTTTTACCCATACAGATGCAATCATATACATTATAGTTGCATTTTAAATTAGTCTAAAATTATTCTCTGTGAAAAGTAAAATACACCTCTATTGTATGTATTGGAAAATAATAATGTGTCATGGGATCATAATATCCAAGTCTACTATGCATACTGTGGCGTTCATACTTTTGAAACATGAGATTTAGATCTGTAATGTACCTGAGATTTTGATTTTACCAAAATCCAAAGAATATTATATTAATATATCAGGGAAGTTCTTCTAAGTAGATGGTCTTCTAGAAACCTCTGCATCTGAATGCAAGAATCAGCGTGAATGAGTCATCAATGCTGTCAACAAGATACATGAGTCCTTTCCCATCCCCAGAATGATTTACAGATATGACCCAATAAGTTGTTCTCATATTACACACTGAGTATCCTCTATGACCAAAACATAGGAAGAAAATTAATGTGCCCATCTTATATACATTTTTAAAGCAGAAATGAAAACAAGACCGTCACTATTACCCCTACCATTTTACACAAACTGTAAGAGTTAAAAAGTATGTGTAATTTTACACATGTTCAAGTATCCTTTCTCTTTGATGAAATGTACTATTTAATATTCCAATATTTACTTATAAATTTTATCTGTAATATCTTGTGAATATCAGCATTGAAGTGGACTATACTACAATACAATTGCAATTCAGTGTTTTTCGACTGATTTTCCACTCATGGTTCTATTTGTGGTATATGATATAAAACTCCAAAGAGGCCATCAAAGGATAGTATTTCTATTGCTCTCCACCTTCTAAAATCATTCATGAACTTTTAGGCAAAATCTCCAAGTATATAACATTGCCTAGCTACACAAGACTTTGTCTTCCTTTTGTTAAAAAAAAAAAAGACTTCATCTTCATCCTAAACCACTTCATTCCAAAACATACATTCACATCCTGTTTGTCCAGATTCAACTCGGTCTTCGGGCATACATTCACATCCTGTTTGTCCAGATTCAACTCGGTCTTCGGGATACAAGGAATCCATCTCCAAAGGGAGCACAAGGACACTTGGAAGCTGTCCCTCCCTCCCTCTGTTTCCACAGAACCAGCTACAGGTTTTTCCTCTAGGAGTTGAAACACTCTGCTCGAATGTCTCCTTGTCCCCCTGGCCAGGTTTGGGTTGCTGGCTACTGAGCTGGCATGTGCCACCCTGGGTGGGAACAATCCTTTTTCTCAAAGAGTTTCTCAGGTTTAGACAGTCTGTCTACTTCATTTCATGCTTGGTGAGAATGCCTCCTATGGAGTGAATGGAATGCATTATTGTGGAACTCGGCAGAGCCAAACCAAACCAGGGTGCAAGGTGAAAAGAAAAATCAAATGGCTCAGCGGTGTCTTGTCTCTGAGTTCAGTATGCTCTGACCACGATCCATTATGTCTGCGAGTGTGAAACAGTGACAAACATCAAGAGAAGCCCCCACCCCAAAATAAAACGACTAACCACAAAAGTCCTGGGGAAAGAAATGACTTCCATCAAAGTATTTTCTGGATAGGAAAAAATTAGGGTCTTTCTAGAAGCCCCAAACAGATTGAATGGTACCCATAAAATACATTTTTCAATGTACCAAAGTTATCTACAAACTCTCACATGGAAACAATGCACATACATTCGTTGAGTAAACTCATCAGTAGTGCTGAATGGCCTGACTTGTATCTCACAGCCCGGAGGCGCTGGACCCTTTCAACAGATGTGACTCCATTCTTCTGTGGCATTCTCTTCTTTCAGACATTGTTACGGCTTGGATCTGAAATGTCCTCGTATTGAAAGTCTTGTCTCCAATGTGGGGAGACTGAGAGTGGGGCACAGCTGCAGGAGGAAGGTCATGGGGGACATGGCCATAAGGACTACACTTGACCTTGGCACGTGAGAGCTAGTGCGCACCCTGTCTCTCTCTCCCTTTCTCTCTCTCTCTCTCTCTCTCTCTCTCTCTCTCTCTCTCTCTCTCTCCCTCCTCTCCTCTCCTCTCCTCTCCTCCCTCCCTCCCTCCCTCCCTCTCTCTCTGTCTCTCTCTCACCTCTCACCTCTCACCTCTCACCTCTCTCCCATTTCCCGGCTGCTATGAGCTGCACATCTTTCTTCT
>PVLC010038768.1:0-14398 GCA_004027655.1 Graphiurus murinus
CTGGCTAGGGAATAGGAAGTCAGTGCAAAGACGTCTTTCTTGTGGAGGTCGAGGGTCACACAAGCTCAGGACTGAGCAAAAACAAAACCAAAAGCACTGGAGCTTCTGCACAGGTGAGGGGGACTTTACCTTTAGCCTATGTCCAGGCACAGTCTGTGAGGTGTGGCAACCGTGAGTTAGGAAGGGTGCTTTCCTCTCTGCCCACGGCGGGTTAAAATTTCGAGAATCCAAACTCGTGTCCCCGCCCTGCCTGACACTGTCGGCTCAGGTCCTTGCACCCTGGGGTACAAGATTGGGGGCCAGGGGAGAGGGTAGGTGCAGGAATGTTAAAACTCTGAGGATACAAGTGTGCCACAAAACCAGGGAGGGAAGGAAGCTTCTGGAAGACCAGGAGGTACGGAGACAGTGTGTGCTTGGGTTTTAAGGACCCCTCTTTCTTAGGAAAGCAAACTTCCTCCACTTTGACGTCGGATGTGTGTGCATTCTATGGTCCAGAGTCCATCTCTGGGCTTCTGACGTCCGCTTTCCTCTCTTGAACGCTGCATTTCCTTCTCCGGCGACCCACCGCGCAGTTCTCCTGTCGTCCACTAGGTGGCTCCTCCCGCTCTCAGATGCCTGCAGCCCGTCAGACAGGTGAACGCATCTCATTGGCTCCCGGAGGCGTGATGCCACCAGGCAGCTCTTTTTAAGAGAAAAGCCAGGACCGGTGGAACAGCGACCCCTGAGCAGTGCTGTGTGTGCCGAGCGGTGGGGACCAGGCTGCGGAGCTAAAGCCAACATGAGCGAGGTGAGTGAACACTGGATTTGCACGGGGACTCTTGGGGGGCGGGTGTCGAGGAGAAGGGGGTCTCGCTGCACACTAAGTCTCAGCAGAGACAAGAAGGGTTTAGCAGCGGTGCTGAGGACTAAATCCACCCTGCAATTATTTGCCGCGAGGGCTGATGTTCTGGGTGTCTTGGTTTGAATGGCAGCTCAGAAATCTGTTCAGTTTGCAACTTGTTAAATTAGCCTCACAAGGAGGAACGGATTGATGGTTTGGTTCTGATTTCATCGTGTCTTTGGAAAGTGCTTTGGCTTTTAGACCTGGGAAGAGAAAGCCCATTGCTTTCTTCTCTCCTGAAGATCTGAACTTCTTCCAGATCGACTTTATGCCTTCCCTCTGGGGGACACTTTCTCCGTGTTAGTGGGCAGCCCCCCTGGGGAAACTGAGTCTCTGAAGAGGTGGAGAAGCTGGGGCGGCATTTCCTGCAGAAAAGCCTGGGCTGTGTGAAATACACCTGCAGTTAATCACAGCACTGGGGAAAGACCAGATAGTGCCCATGGTGGAAAACCTGGGGTAGACAGGTAGCCCTCGGACCGGAGGGGCTTTGTCAGGAGACGAACTGGTTTCAAATCGCAAGTCGCTTCTCTGAATACATGTACACAGAGTATGTTCTATGGGGGCAAACCGGTAGCTCATGTATTAAAAAAAAAAAAAAAAAAAAAAAAAAAAAAAAAAAAGACCGTAATCCTTTTTTCCTCTCTCACACAGCAGATTTGGGCTTGCGAATACCATCCTCTTTCGACTGGCAAAACCGAGCCACGTCCATTTTCATTTCCTCTTGGTTGGCACTTAAATAATTACTTGTAGAGATCTTTTATCTTCTTTGTATTTTTTTTTTTTTTTGAAAATAATGTTTGACAGATGGTGATCTTTTTTTGGAAGTCTAGAGTAAAATTAACAACTTCGGAAATGCAGTGTCTCCTCCCGGCTCTTATCTCTCCGAAGGTTGGCTCGTGACGGGAACATGGCACCGCTCTGCCAAACCGAGGACCCGGGCTTAGGATGGAGCAGGAGGGGCTGGAGGCAGGAGGAGGGCGGGCGTGGGGTGGGAGATGAGGTCCCAGTGGCAATGTAATGGACGCAGCTACAACCGCCACCAATGTTTGCCTTGTGGTTCAGATGCTGTGCACGGTGCAGACATTGCCACATTTGCCCCTTCCTTCGATCCTCCCGACCCTCCCCCAGGAGGCACCATTATTATTCCCAACTGACAGATGCAGAAACTGAGGCTCCGAGAAGTGAACTACCGGGTTCAAGGTCACCAGCAGGTAGCTGGCAGGGCCAGGGCTTGCAGCGCAGCACTGGGCGGCTGACTTTGATGGGCACGGGTAGTTAGGTGTCCAGATGCACACGGAGTTCTCTGGAGAGCTGGGTGCCAGAAAGGGAGCAGCAGGAGAGTGGGGGTGGGGAAGAGAAGTTGGGCTCTGAGGTAGGAAGGGGAGGTGAGGGGGGCAAGGGCCCCATTGCCTATCTGCAGGGGGAGGGGCTTTCTGCTGGACTCTGCAGAAGTCTGGGGAGCTCCTGCGGTTGTGGTCAGCTCACCTTGCTCGCCATGAGAGGACGGTTATGTAGATGGTTTTTATCTACCTGCACCCTAGTGGTTCCCTGTAGAAGAAGGATCTAGAAGCCAGAACAGCTTGGGGACCCCTCTTTTGGGTTGAGATGACTTCACCAGGACTATGGCTTAGTCACACATTTCCACACTGCCCGGCGTGGTCCTTATCATCCCTCCAGGGTGCTCAGCGGGGCAGGCTCACTAAAGTGGGGGTCTCCGTGTGCTGGAGCTCACCCTGCGATTGGGGTCACAACCTCATTTCTGCAGAACGTGTAATTAGGGCGCTCTGTGCTGAATCCTGTCCCGCCACCGGATAAAGCACCCCACTTTGGTTCCTTCAGTGGGGTTAAAAGTCCCCAAGACATAGACCCTGTTCCCCCATGCAGCATCCTCCGGTGGTTCCCCTTTCTCTCCTGCAGCCTCCCCTCCCCCTCCCCCTGCAGCCCCTGCCCTCTGACCCCCACTCCTGGCTGCTCTCCAAGGTACTGGGCATGCCTTCCTTAGAGGGCAGGAATTTGTCCTTTGACTAGAACTTAAATCTGCTTAAAACACCTAATAAAGTGGAATAGAGGCTCCTTTCTGGGTGGGGCTCTGGATCTCCCTTTCAAAGGTTCTTTTTGGTCGAATGAATACTTGTGGTTTCTAGGTTTAATAAGACTCCAGAGAGAATGGATGTCAGAGGCTCCTGTATTCGCGAGTGTGACTAGTTATCAAAGAGCATCAGCGCGATGGATTTGGCCAGACCTTCCTCGGACCTCGGGAATTATTTGGGTCTGGTGGGCAAGCAGTGCCAGCTTTGGCCCCCAGGGCTCAGTGCCTGCTGCAGAAACAGCTGGCTAGCTGTTCCCAGAGCCAAGAGCAGGCTAGGCAGAGAGCAGCCCCAGGGGCCCAGGTTCTTGGGGGCGGCTCTGCACTGCTGGGTCTTCCCGTCTGGCAGGGGAAGGGGAACCGACAAGCCGAGCAACTTTACAACATGACTTTGTCTTCATCCCCTGTGACAACATTTTACTTTTTATTTTTTTGGAGGGGGGCATGGCATGACGTGTGATTGAAAAGAGCAGCTCAAGTATAGCGAGGAAATAAAAAGTCCAAATTTAGGGCAATGTGAGAGTGTGGAGGTGGCTGGTGGGGGTGTCTAATTTGCATTGTGGTATTAAAGTATGTCACATGTGCCTGGAGCCATCTATGAGACGAATTGGAAGGTAATTTAGCAGGGATCAAAATGTAGGCCGACGTGTATTAGCTGGCTCTGAAATCTTAAGCCCTGAGGCCCGAGTTTACAAGATGAATCCTCTTCTCTTGTCTCTTGACCTTGGACTCACCATGCCCGTTTGTTTTTAGCCACCTTAATAATAATAATAATAATAATAATAATAATAATAATAATAATAATAATAATTTAAAAAGTCCCAATGACAGTCACAATCAGTCCCAGTTTCTCCCTCTGTGTTTAAGTTGCTTTTCGGAAAAAAAACCACAAAAAACTCCTTTAGGAGTCCAGGAGCGAGGTTTTCATGGACAAAGGCATATATCTGGGGAGTTGATTTGAAACACACACCTCGGGGCACCCCTTGCCCTGCCTGGGAGGCGGGTGGCGAGATGCTCCCAGTTACAAAACACACCAGTTAACAGCTCCTAGTTAGGCTTGAGACCCTTTGGGAAGAGCCTCTCCTGAACCCCAATGTCCCTGTCACGGGCGGCCTTCTCCTTGCTTTGGCTCGGATGGGATGGCTTGGCTGAGGGCCAGGGCTGAGGGGCTTTTCTCTATTAAGACATTGACAAGATGGAAGGCCCGGTTTGAACAATACCAGAGACGTTTAAAGGCCAAATCTTCAGACACACATGTCTGTCCTGAGTGCCGAAACAGAATCCACTGTTGTATGCAGAAAATTATACGGGGATCTTGAAGGAAATAAGAAAGCAATTCTGGATGGAGATTCCCAAGGGAAGGTTACCTGCACTTGAATCTTGAGATGGGGGCATAGAAAGACATGGATTTTGTTTTGTTTTGTTTTGGGGAGGGGATTAAAAGTAGCCATTGGTTTAAAAAAATATGTCAGATTGGCTTGGGGAGCAGCACATGGTTAGCTATCATGGTGATCCAGCAGAGAGACCAATAATGTATGAAACAGCCCTAAGATGAAAATTATTATTGTGGCTTTATCCTTCTTATGATGTCAGAGTGACTGGAAATGGATGGTGATTAGGTTTGTAAGGATTGTTATGCTGTAGACTAGTTAAGTGTGAATTCGGAGGGTAACTGCATACATTGCGGGTTTTGCAAATGGCCCCCAATGCCCAGCAACAGAAAACCAAGTGACAATTCAGTTTCATGTGTAATTCTAGCCTCATTTAGGGGTGTCCCTGCAGTGGAGAGATGGAAAGATCCAGTAAGACCCATTTGGTTTTGTTGGATTATCATCCATCTGATAGACACCGTGCTGTAGTTGAGGCTATTAAAACTAGATACACATCGATTGCAACTCGGCTTCAAAGTCTGACTTTTTCTCCTGGGGAACAGGCTTAAATAAAGCATGAAACTCTGGTCGCTGGGCTGGTGATCCTAATGGATTGCCATAAAATTTGTTCTCTATCCTACATCACATTAACTAAGGTCCTGGGATTAAAAATGCTCACTGTTTTTCTTCTTTGAATTCTAAGTATGGTAGAACAGAAGATGTATTATTTTTTTTCCCCCAGGAGGGAAAATTGAATAAATGACTCACGGTTGATTTTATTAAAGGTTTAATAGTGTGATCGAGATGAAAAGAAAAGAAACCATGGGTTTTTGTACTGGCGAGTCCTTTGAATTTGTGATGGACACATTTTCTGCATTCTTGTTTAACATTCTAATTTCTTCTCTCGGTTGTTTTCTTAGAGGTGTTCTCAGAGGTGGGAGACATTGGCAGTCTGTTTATGTTCCTTCTGTATTTCAGCTGGGCACACCCGACTGTTTAAGCACACAGATAGTATCATAAGCCCCAAACTTGGGGCTTTTCATTAATTTCTAGTGACTTTCTGGAAAGGTTTTCATCCTGGGTGAAAAGAAGCGTTTTGAGGTCTGCATACACACAGGTTTGCATTATATTTTGCTGATATCTTTATAAAATGCAGCATTAAAGACCATTCTGTTAAAGTATTATGGGTTGCATTTTATTGAACCATCTTACCTGGTCTGTGAACTTCCTGACAGGGACAATTTTGTGTCGCCCACAAGGCCTGGCTCCTGGGCCGGCTCTTGATTAATGTTCAGTTACTAAATGAGTTAATGGATTTTCGAGTGTGGACTTGTCAATTAACTTGACCAGTGCATCAGAGCCCTCTTCCCAAGATGCTGACGTTGGTGGTAGAGAGATGTTCCAAGAGGACAAAGTCTGTCTTGCATTCTTTGCTCCTGGCTTGAAATCTGGGTTTGCTGTTCAAATCCTTTTAGGTGGGAAATGGGTGTATAGGTATGCATGCAAAAATAGATGCTCTCATGGAAGTAAAAGAAAATGAAAGAAAGTGGGAAACATCTCAGCAGATAGAACTCCTGACATTTGGGGAAATGTCAGAAAAAAATATGAACGCGGCAGGAGGGGCCTCGAATTTTAATATCCTTTATTTCCGTGTTGTCTCCGCTGAGACCGTCTCACTTCAGATAAGTTTGATGGAATCCAAACAAAAGAGACCAGAGTCAGAAAGGCATAGCCAGCGAGTCCCTTGGAAATTGGCTTGCTGTGTTGAAATAGAAAATCAGTTTGACTGTAATTAGAGGAGAATGAGAAAGAATAAGCAGATGTGTAGTGAAAAAGCTCCGAGTGTCAAATCATAGTCAGCCAGGTAGTAAATCCCAGTATTGTCGGAGGTAAAACATATCTTGCATGCAAAAAGCAAGTTGCACGTGCAAATATTTTAATTAACAGTTGAAATTAATTACGCAGCATTATAACATTGTTAGTAGTAAGCAAATGTTTTAATTCAATTACATTTGGATATTTAAATATTTTAAGTTAGTAAATATTTGAAATAGGACTCTATGACAATTTGTGCACGAAAAAGGGACTAGTTCAATTTTTTTTCTGGGGAGTTTTTTTTTTCTTTTTTGCGGTACTGGGGATTCAACTCAGGGGCATTCTACCTCCGAGCTACACCCCAAGCCCTATTTTTTATTCTTTATTTTGAAACCGAGTCTCACTAAGTTGCGGAGTGCCTCACTAGGTAGCTGAGGCTGGCCGGGAACCCGAATCCTCCGGTCTCAGCCTCCCGAATGCTGGGATTACAAGCGTGCACCACCACGCCCGGCGTTCTGGGGAGTTTTGAGGTTGAATTGTGAATCCATATCCCTGGGCAATGTGATAGAATCTTTCTTCTTCCGTCATCCCCAGCCATGAACCATTTATTCTTCTTCTTCCAGTCTTTGAAATGAAGTGAGGAAGAAGCTATGAATAGAGAAACATTTTCTCTACGATTGGGAACAGGTGTCTCTGGAGTGTAGATAGGAGAAAGTACTGGAGGTATTATTATGAGGCACAAGCAAAACAAACCCGCCCCACCCCTGCATGGCTCAAGCCTATAAATTCAACCCTCATTTCTGGGCTGCTTTACATGAGCAGTTGAAGCTAAGTTACATATTCCAGGCATCGGTGTGCTTGTATATTGTTTGGGCTTTGCAAATAGCTCTGAATTTATGCTTCAGAATCTCGCAGAATTACTTCTCATCCTGTTTCTGAAAGGGAAACGCTTGGCCATATTTATGACCTTGTCAGCGGGGAAATCAATCACCCAATAAATGCCATTATTTCCTATTTTACCCTTAACCTGCCACCTTCTGCACAAAAGGGAGACAAATGAGAATCATAAAGCAGAAACATAATCATCCACAGATTGCAGGCTCCCCCGACAGAACACCCCAGGGGAAGGAAGCAGAAGTGTGAACGGCTCAGCCCGTTCCAATGAGGCCGTTTTCACACTACAGAGGAACTGGGACTGAGGACAAGGGGGCCCGTTTCTCAGTAAGCGTTCTGCCCTCAGTTTTCAGACCATCTTGGACTTTGAGGAAATTAAAAAGTCCACAATCAGACACGCTCCCAGCCTCCATTCAGTGATCTGAATGCTTAGTATCATTCAGGTTTTCGGGTAGCTGAGCTGTCTGGAGGTTAACTCCTCCTGGTCCTTACTTCCAAACCCTTTTGTTGTAGGGGGTGTGAGAAGCAATGCTCATGTGTACCCAGAGTTCCACACCTGTGGGCTGGGGGCTGGGCCAATATCCTATTTGACTGCTTGATTGTATGCAACCTCTGGAAAGAGGACCATGGAGGTGATGATGCGTATGAACATCTGTCTTAATTGAGTGAGAGCAAGCCAGGTGCCGTGGAGCGTGTCTGCAATCCCAGTACTTGGGAGGCTGAGGCAAGAGGATCACAGGTTGGAGGTCAGTGCATGGTAACTTAGTAAGACCCTGTTTCAAAATAAGAAATCAAAAAGGTTGGGGGTGTATCTCAGAGGTAGAATGCACCTGAGTTCAAACCCCAGTCTGGCTAAATAAATACATACATCTATACATACAGAGATAAGAGTAAAGAGATAACAAGGAAGTATGTTCTATCTTTTTTCTGAGATATTTTTTCTTATTTAGCCAATCACGTAGCTATTCCAATATTACAAAAAAAAAAAAAAAAACCTAGTTAAGGAATTGTGCATGCTTTAAAATTCAAGCTTCTTACATATGTAATATTTCCTCGTTAAGCAATACTGTTTCATTAGAACCTGTTTAGAAAACTGGTGCTACTTCCTTATTGCCCAGATGTGAAATTTGTAGGAAAAATTATCACTTTTTTTTTCCCCTGAAGCCTGACATAAAGACTAATTATATCTTGGGATTTCTTTATCTGCATTTCTCCACACTTTTTTTTTATGTGCAAAGAAATGGTGATTGCGGTGGGCTTGTTGCATTCTGAGCTGGAGATTGGAGGGTCTGAGAACCCGGGGAGTTGGTCTCCTTGGACACCAGCATCCACACGCACCAGCCCACACACACGGTGGGTAATAATGCCCAGCCTTCCTTCAGAGCATCAGATGTCTATATAGGTTTCAAAGAGTTTTAGATGGAAACAGCCACAAGCCAAACTTTATTTTATTTTATTTTTTTTGCAGTACTGGGGATTGAACTCAGGGGCATTCTACCTCCAAGCTACACCCCCAGTCCCATTTTTATTCTTTATTTTGAAACAGGGTCTCACTAAGCTGCAGAGAGCCTCACTAAGTAGCTGAAGCTGGCCGCGAACCTGGATCCTCCTGTCTCAGCCTCCCAAATGCTGGGATCACAAGCGTGCGCCACCACACCCGGCTTTGCCTTTTTCTTCTTACTGGTGCATTGTAATTAGGCATCACAGTAAGGTTCAGAGTGCTAAGTACATACACGCATGCAGCATTGGTTTTGTGTTTCTGTCTGGTTCCCACCATTGATAATCTTCACATGGGTACAAGTAACTTCATGTATGAACAAAGGATTATTTGAATAGTTTCCAGCATCCGCTCTTCCCCTTCCTCCTCTCCGTCTCCGTCTTCACATCTCCTCCTCCATTCCACTAGTGTCTCCTTCATTTATCTGAAGTCCTCTTCCTTTCCCCGTTTCTCTCCGGCTTCCACATAGGAGTGAAAATGTCTGACCCTTCACTTTCGGTGACTGGCTAATCTCACTAAGGATAACAGTCTCCATAAAGATCAGTATGGAGGTTCCTTAAAAGATTGGGAATGGAGCCAGCAGATGACCCAGCCATATCACTTTTGGGGATCTTCCCAAAGGAATTGAAATCAGATTACTCTAGGGACACGTGCGATGTGTTTTCATGTTTAAAGCAGCTCAGTCCACCATAGCTAAACGACGGAACCAGCCTCGGTGTCCGTCAATAGACTAATGGATTATGAAATTACGGTTTATACACAGGACGGGATTCTACTCAGCCTTAAAAAAGAACACAGTTATGTCATTTGCAGGAAAATGGATGGAATCCCATTCCCCTTTCTGTCTCTATTGATTTGGCTACCTTCCATGCCTCCTGTGAGTGGAATTCTGCAATTTGTTTTTGTGATTGGCTTCTTTTTAACTTGGTGTAATCCGCACTGTGGCCTGTGACTACTTATCAGGAAGGTGAGTTTAATTAAACGTGGGCTGTGCAACTCAGGAATCCTCCTAATGGAGCCTGAGGAACTGTACTTATCCCATGGTGATATTCCAAGAACATGTCATCAGCACGGATGGCAGGGGCCATTCCCAGTGATGGGATTCCCTCTCTTCCCTACCCACCAATCGATGATGCTCATATCAATCCAGATATTAGCTGTTAATGGAACCTAAGTTTTTAATCAATCATAGATCATAAGTGGGCAGAAATAGGAATTCTTAAGTTCTCTTTTCTCTGTGAAGTTGTGACAATGAAGCACCTTACCATCCCAGAGGTGCCATTCACACTGGGGTCTGTGTCAATGGCGCCTCCTGGTGGTGTGCCCTGCATGACTTGTGTAGCTGAACACGGTGTCCCTGCCTTTGCCTGAGCGATAGTCAGGCTGCTTAAGGGACACTGACCTAAAGGAAGGTTGTGGCTTTTACAGCCTCACTGAAAGAGGTCAGAGACCTGAAAGAGGGCATATTTGCCACTTCATTCAAAGTAGTCATTTTATATACATATTTACTTACTTACATATTATTTATTTGAGGCAGGATCTTGCTATGTCTCCCAGGTTAACTTTAGACTCCTGGGCTCAAGTGATCTATCTGTCTCAGTCTCCTGAGTAGCTTGGGGATGACAGGTGTGTGCCACCGCTATTTAGTGGTCATTTTAAAATAGAGGATGGAGTGACCCCAAATTAATCTTGTTCCAACTCATAGAGCTCTTTGAGGAAAAGCTGGTCTGGGTTTCACATCTACACTTCCTGTACTGTTAAGTTTCTCATTTTCTGTCACGTTCTGGATACAACCCAATTCCTTTTACAGCTGCCCCAATTCCACTTAAGACTTGAACAACAAGTATATTACAAATAAAATAGTCCTGGGTGTGTTTCTAAGTCTTGAGCACGAATGCAGCACCGTGGACATCTCGACCAGCCATCCTTTCCTTCCTCAAGTCTGTGCCTCTGTTTCCTGGGATTCCTGGTCAGGTCGATTTCCACTCAGACCTTCTTACTCTCCATCCCAATCACACAGGGGGAAGTTGACAAATGCCACTGTTTCTACTCCTGCAAAATATCACAGAGACCTTTGTAGGCAAGATTTTCTTCTGCTTTGTTCAGGAGCGTGTCCTTGAGTTTGGGTTTATACCAACTGCCTCCATGCCTTGCCTGCCCTCTGTGGTGGCTCTGTTTGAATAAGAAAGAGCATTCTGACCCCCAGAATGTAAAAGGCTTTGAATATACTTGTCCAGAGAATGTTGGTCTTTGCTATGGCCCAAATTGTGCATGTACAATTGTTAACTGCAAGTTCTGTGGGTCACATCTCTTTCTCTCTTCTGTAATCATGACATTCTAAGAGACTGTATCTTCTATCCCCTCCATGCCCAGAAAGTAGCATCAAATATACATTGATGGAGAATCTATTGTGTTTTAGACTTGTGCTGGTTGGATGAATCAGATATGGTCCCGATTCCTCGAAGTTACATAGAATTAACTCTACTCTGAGACCCACAGAGTACATGTCTGTCCTGTGTATTTCAAAAAAGTACCAGATAATTGCTCATTGTGCAGGGTGGGGAGGGGAGGAGTGAGAATGTTCTGGGGAGGCTTTTCAGAGCAGTCTACCTTACAGAAGTAGGGACTCCATATATACAGACTGAAGATTAGCACCGCAATAGCTGTTGGTTGATCATAAAAGTCAGACATTTTAGGATCACCTGGGAATTTAGCAATCTTCCAGTTCAACAAATGCATACATCGTATAGCATCTAACATGATGCTGTAGTTAATTTTTAACTCTAATATATGTAATAAAATTGCATGAAACCTATTGGACATCTTCCCATTCCTATCAATGAATATCGGGGCTCTTTTTATATCTTTCTGTAAAGATATGGAGTGAAAAAAAATCTCTTCTGTACATTGGAAATAGGTCACAGGGGTGTTGTCAATCCCAGATTATTGGATTGTATGCATTGTTTTATTTTCAAATTTGCATGTTATGGTTGTGAGGAATTGCAGATGAATCTAGATATGTTTGCAATTTACCTTCTGTGAATTTTAGAGCTCATCTGTAATGGAACGCCACTGTGCTCTTTGGATCTCAGGGTCCCTAGTGGGTTTCCAACAATCATTATTATTTTCTCCTCTTTGCTCCAGAGATGGACTCATCCTGTATTTATAGATCTGTTCTCACATCTGCATACGTCCTGTCAAAATATCTAGATAATACAGTGCCATGTCTCAAATATGATTTCTGGCAATGTTCTCTAGCTCCAAAATGTGGGCTATTTTACCTCTTCTGGAAGAAGCTTTCTGAAAATAGACATAGCAATTCGTCAAGCACCTCCACCGAATCCCTCCTCCAAGTTCGTAGCTATTTCTTCGCCTGGATCTAATCTCTGCCGGCTTCAGAGCTGGCTCCTTTCATTTGGGGGTAGCATTTTATGAATTTCAATGTCACCACTTTTTTGCTGAGTTTTCGCTGAGACCCAGATTGGCTGAACTTCCTGCGCGTTCCCCCACGTTGGATTTCGCATGAGGATTTCAAATTTTCACATGACATAAATGCAGCCTAATGCCACTTGAGAGCTACAAGTGGTGGCCTCGGGGGACCCCTGTTCTTGCTCCTGGGTTCTTTTAGTACTGCATAGGGTAGTGAGAGCCGGGGGCAGGGGGAGCATTAAACAGATCCCCATCAGAAACAAGGCAATTTAAAAACAAGCAATGTAATCCCAGCATTCGGGAGGCTGAGACCAGAGGATCTGGGTTCGTGGCCAGCCTCAGCTATCAAGTAAGGTCCTCTGCAACCTAGTGAGACCCGGTTTCAAAATAAAGAATAAAAAATAGGGCTGGGGGTATAGCTCGGAGGTAGAATGCCCCTGAGTTCAATCCCTAGTACCGCATAAATAAATAAATAAATAAATAAATAAATAAATAAATAAAAATAAAAATAAAAACAAGCAGTGGTTGGCTCTGTCAGTCCTGCCTTCCATCCACCCGTGCCATGAACCTTTTTGAGGTGACGTAGATCCGAGCTGGGACATCCGAGAAAGCCAGTGAATGGGGGTACAGCAGGACGCTCTGTGGAATCCCGGGAAAAATAAACATATGCTGCCCCTTGTTAAACATTGTCAAAAAAATTTAAGACGGTGACATCAAAATATTAGACTCAACCTGGGGCCCTTCTGAATGTGGCCCTATGTGATTGGTCACCCCTCATGACCCATGAGGCTACTCTGGGTAAAGGTGGGAGGCCTAATGGCTTTTTTTTTTTTTGGTGCCAGGGATTGAACCCAGAGCTGTTCTACCTCTGAGCTATAAAGCCTGCTGGGTTTTTATTAAGGAAATGAAAATGAAAGAAAGCAAGTGGATGGAAAGATTCCATCAGCTTTGCAACCTCTGGGTCTTGCACATGTGGTGCATTCTGTCCCTGTCAAGTGGATGATTCAGGTCTGACACAGTCGTAGGGAGGCTGAGGCTCTTTCCCCTAAGCCCGATGGGATTTCCAAGCTGCCTTTGAGGAAGCCCACCTAGCAGCGTGCTCGACTAAGAAATCAACTTGTTCCAGGGCAAGAATGGCTGATCCTGAGAACCGGTCTAATGATGAAATAATAAAATTGGTTAAAACCACTTAGAATATATATGTGTGTTTATGACACACACACACACACCCTCACACACACCCCTAAACTATACACCCATATATTATTTAAAGCACACCCATATATACATTTAAAGGTCATATGAGTGCTAGATCCCAACCTCAATATGGAAATTTCCCAGGATTCTGATTTCTAATGTCCTTACTGAGGATTGATTGGATATTCCCATGAATGCTTCCTTCCGATGGCCAATTTTGCCCCAAGATTCTTTCACTGTGAAGTTTCTGGCCTGGCCTCCTCTTCTTGAATGTCCAGCATGCTGGGAGACAGTGAATGTGAATGTTTAGGCTCAATCAACAAAATGAACATTCTTCGTCCATGGGCTCCCGAGATAGTCTGCCTAAATGATGCAGGATCCATAGATAGGGACATATGTGCAGCAAAATGGTGTTGTCGACTTTGGCCATTTGTAGCTGCCCTGTTCCTGTGAGATAACCTTTAGCTAAATTAGAACTGGGTTTGTTTTGCAGCAAATTAAGTTGTTCTGGATTTCAGAGGACTCAAGAGTGGAATATGGAACACATATCCATTATAAAGGTTGCAAGCCATCAGACAGAGTTGGTAGGCGCTGGTAATGGTGGGCTCATGTTTTTATGGGGAGCGTGTTAGAATTTTCACCTCCCCAGGGACTGGCCCATCAAATGGCCCATAGAGCTTTTGGCCTGTCTTCTGACCTGTCTTAATTCAATGCCCTGAGCTGTGACCAAGAATTTAGGACCAAGGATTCCTCTTAACTTCCAAAAGAATACAACCTTACACTTCTACCATTTTCTGAAGCTATTTTTGTTTCAGTTGAGTGGTGGAAAAAAAATCTGTCTCTTTATTACCAAAAAAAGAAAGTCCCCAGCTTCGGAAGCTCGGAACACCCCTCTTGGAGAAGCACATTTAGCATCAGGCCGGTGCCAAATAAGCATCAGCATTTTATCACCAGAAGTCGCAGCACGAAGCCGCTTCACAGGGAGAGTATTCTTAAGAGAGATATGAAACTCATTAACATGTGAACAGTAAATCAGGACACTCAGACAGGCTGAGCTACCCAGGGAAGCTGTTTTTCCTGGTCCCTGAGCCCTGTTCTCGCAGGTGCAGGAAACAGGTCCAGAACTGAACAGTCCTGCCCCTGTGTGATGCATCTTTAGTTTCCGGGACAACCCCATGAAATGTGCTCATCCCATCCTAGTCCCAAAATGGCCCAGATATTTTCACATA
>PVLC010038769.1:0-14585 GCA_004027655.1 Graphiurus murinus
CCACCCTAATGTCCTATGTCCCCAAAGAGAGAGAACTAAGGGAAAGTGTTTGTGGCCACTGAACAAATTTCTCAGCTCTCAACCTTATTTTGCAAGGGCAAAAGTGGCCCTCCTGGGAACAAGAGCTCTCAGGAAAAGCTTGGATATTTCTCACTCTAATTTTGGATAGCGCAAGGAGCATGGCAGAGTCTGTAGCTTTGGGCTGAGCCTCAATTTGCATCTTGTCTCTGCAACTTATTGGCTGTGAAACTTTGATTAAATTATTTAAAAATATGAGCCTCAATTCTGGATCCCCAAAAGGGAGAAATGTAGCTTCAAATCTTGACATAAGGGTTGAGATAGCATATAAAAGAACAGTTTTGTAGAGCTGGCATTCAATAATTGCTATTTAGTTGAGATAGCATATAAAAATGAACAGTTTTGTAGAGTGGGCACTAATAATTGCTATGTAGTTTTGATTTAAATTGAATTCTTGGGACAACACAAGGAAGTCACAAATCTACAAAGAAACTTTTGTGTCTTCCTCATTCTATAATCTTACCACACCATCCCCCAAACAAAACAAAGCAACTATGGTGGTGTCTCGGGAATGTTTTAATACAGTTAGACTATACCTTCACAATTCACTGAGATTCATTCTGTCTTTATTGGGTCTTTTCGACAAAACCTAAATTCCACCTTGCCTGTGAGTTTCTTTGTCCTTGAGATTCATGGACGTCGCCATGGCTTTTGAGGCGGGCCGTTTCATCAGAAGTCCACCTAGGCATTATTTAAAGCAAATTTCCAACGTAATAAACTCTCTCCCCTTTTGTAAACATAAATTATATTTAATAAGCCTGGGAACATGTGAGGTTGCCAAATCAAAAGCAAGACCGCCTTGATGACTTCAGTCCGTTCTCAGCACTTGATTACAATTTGATTTCCTTTGGCATCAAAAGACAAACTATTTTAGTGAACAATGTTCTTCCTTTCGCAAGAGTGAGATCTAGTTACTTGGCAAAAGACCTGATTGTTTGCCAGACATTATGTCCAAGCTTTAGCAACAGCTGAGGCACTGAATTTGAAAAGCAATGCAAAGGAAAGAAAACAACAGAAAGTCTACAGCTCCCTGGGGTGGTGCGGGCGAGTTAATTGTCTTAGCCACTGTCTGCTCAGCAGCATCCTTGTTAAGCAGCAGAATTTGGGAGGAAGGACTCTGCCTCTCATCTGTCCCCCGACTGGATGTTTGCTGATGTATCTCAAAATACTATCTTCCATTCAGAATGCTTTTCTTTTCCCCTGGTGCTTTCTTGGAGTAGCTTGAGGCTTAAAAAATACGTTGGTGGCTCCAGTCTCTTCAACTCATATATTTTTCTTTTAGAACGACCATAATTTCTCCCGGGTGCACTTCATACTCTGACAAGCTGCTCTCACAAGACCTGGCGGCTTTCATCAGCCACGTGAACATCTTCCTTTGGAGTTCATCTGAGGTTCCCCCTCGCTCATATCATTTCCCTTCATTGCTTGGGAGTCCTGTTAATATTGCTGTTAGTGTCATATTCATAGATCGGCTCCCCAGCCACTCTCGAGCGAAGGATCGTCCTTGGTGGCCAGGCGGGGGAAGAAGCACTGGTGTCTTACCAGGTGCAGAAGGGAGCTTTGATACCTGAGACTCTGGGCACTGTTATTAACGCTCGGCGTTCCTTGGGCTTAAGGAGCACAGTACTTTCTATTTTGGATTAGTACTATTCCAAGAGAGAGAAAGAGAGCCCCAATGATGGCACAGAACTGTGAAGCAGGCTGCTCTTCTGCCACAAGAAACACCTGAGCCCACCTACCTGCCCACGTGGAATCCAGGCGGTCTCTCACCAACTCCGCCACTTTTAAGCCCTGGAGAACATTTAGTATCTCTAATTAACCGATGTCCTATGCTGACCCTGGCTACCTAGATTCTCCATCCATCTCTGTCCTGTAGGACCCCTGCCTTCATGCCTTCTACTCTAAAGATGTATTTATTCACTTACTCTCACAGGATGCTTGTTCTGCTTGTCTATGAATGAATCTGATACATGCATCCAAGGTATTAGATTCCAAGATATAGTTTCCATCTCTTGTACCACATTTGCATTTTAAAGAAGCCTATTACGGACAGTAAGCTTAGGACCACAAACATTGGCTTCATTTGGTAGGGATTTTTGGCAGCAAGACAGGATCTTGGGGGCAAAAGCATTTTGAGGTAAATAGGACTTTTGGCATTCAATTAGCTATATCATACAAGTGTAGAGCAGAGTTGGTTTCATTATTTGTTGACTAACTATAGCACAGAAGTAAAATTATCTGAGTTAAATGCATGTGAGTCCAGAGCTGTTTATATTTGGGCATCCTGATGGAAAAATCAGACCATCACTTCTTTTCACACGTAAAACTTTTATCTTATCAATTAATATCACTACTAATAATCTAGTAAGATCCTGGGCAGAGTGGATTTTATATATTTTTATATGTGATACTGGAAGACCAACTTTGACTGATACTGTAAATTTGATAGAGAGAAGAAAGAACTATTTATTAGTACTTAGACCTCTTTGTCCTTATTCTGATACAGTTGAGTGAGTCAGACAATGTTTTTGAGTATTTCTTAGAAGTAACTCAACAACAGAAGATCCAATTCTTGACCTCAAGTTATTTCTAACCTAACAAATAAAGAAAAAAAATGCCTACTAAAAAGTCCTTTGTGTTATGAAAAGCACAGTGCAGTGAATAAAACAGATCCAATTTCTAAGAAATGTAGGAGTGATTTAATCATTTGGGAAAATAGATCCAATTTCTAAGAAATGTAGGAGTGAGATATTTGATCATTTGGGAAATTAGAAATCATCTCTGTAAAATTATGTTCTTTTCCCAAAACCCTGCATGTTCATTGTGAAAAAATTGGAAAACACTGAATAGTTTGTGGAGTAACATGTGAAACAGTCACAACCCCACCCCAGAGTGATGTGATTAATTCATTCCGTTCAAATGGCAAAGTGACTGAGGACTCCCCTGAGCGCGTGAGAGGAGAGGGAATGTGAAGAAATCTAGATGATCCTATGTAGGATGTCAGCATGCTTTCTTCACTTCGCATTAAATTATGAAGTTTTCCTCATACACACAACTTTTTCAGAAACATGTGTCTCATATTTCTGCCCAAATTGTCCATTATCATTACCAAAGTGGCTAACAGAAAAACCATATATAATGTTGGAAATTACCAGGTACAGTTGAAACCATCTTTATGTAAGAAAGAAATACACTCACACACGCACATGATATTAAAATAGAAAGGGGGACTCTAATGGGGTCTATAAAAAAAAAAAAATCCCAGGCAGACAGCACATTGGAACATCATCAGAGAATGCAGGAGACAATATCTCCGAGCATTATTAAACAGAACCCATAAGAAATGCTTTCAAGTTGTTGAAATTCTTTATAACAATAATATTGTTTACAGCTGTTGTTTCTGAACTTTTTTTTTTTTTTTAGCAAAAGAATCTTACTTTTCAAATGAGAGGCCCTAGCATAGAAAATTCAATAAAAGACAGGCTTGGGGCTGGCTGGCCCTGGGTGGTCAGCCCTGAGCTCATTTCTGGCTTTAGGTCAGTGGCTCTAATAGTGAGCTTGATTTTCCTCTTGAGTCCTCCGGCAAATGCGAAATGACTAATCTCCCTACTCCTCTCTACCTTGAGCTGTAATCCTTAATTTTGTGTCCTTGGTTCTCAAACAGGTAGTGTATATTTCTAGAGACTTCCTGTTAAAAAACAGGAAGACAAGGGGCAGAATACTCTACTGACAAACTGGGTCCCAGGATGGAGAAAGAGGTGAAAGAACTAGGGTACGCCTGGGAGATGTGGGGACCCCGTTGTATGCCAGGTACTTTGCCGGTTTTATATATGTAATCCATGACTGATTTACTATAATCCCCGTTTCTCAGATGACAAAACTAAGGTTTGGTGGAGTGAAATGCGGGAAGTCGCGCGGTGTTGGAACCTAGTCCTGGCTAGCTTACCCGGACATGGAATCCTTAGGACTTCAGCAGACACTGGCTCCAGACAGGAATCACTGGGCAATGTTGTCTGTGCAATATCCATTCCGTTTTTTTAAAATTTCTTTTGCAAATTAAAAAAAAAAACACACAATTCAAAAAATTGGATTTCAGACCAAATCCAAAACTCTTGTGTGTGAGAAAATCCTGAGAAGAAATAAAATTCTATGCTAAATGTGTGGTCCCTGGTTAGTGAGATTGAGGCGACTTAATTTGCATTATTTTGTGTGTGTGGGAGAGAGAGTATGGGTGTCTATGTGAGTACTCACAAAACAGCTACTACCCAATAAAATAAAAATAAAGAAATGATTTTACACTTCGAAAAGGAAATTTAGGGTAATTAACATTAATTCTCGGTACCTAGACACAAACACATACAGAGAGAAAGAAATACACATACATGTTGAAGACTTACAATTCACTTATTTTCCCTCTATATTTTTCTTCATTTTTATATGTTTTTCTCTAATGAAGAAATATTATTTATATTAATGAGTGTGGCAAGTATTATGCTAAACGGAAAAAATAAGAACTCTCTGCTGTTTTCTTCCATTTCCTACCTAGACGTGGCCAGAATGGAACACAACCAAACCAGAAAATACTCCTAGGCAGTATTTGCAGGATCTCTTTCCCTCTGAAATTAGATTAAGCTGCACTATAAGACAATAACAAGGTAAAGGTCACCAGTTTTGAGAACTTTCTCTATGCCGGGCAACGTGCCAGGACTTCCTAAGATGCTCTCATTCAATAATCCAACAGTCCTACGAGGCAGAGACAACTCTGTATTTTTATTTCACTGGTGAAGAAACTGGGGCTGAGATATTAGATGTCTTCACCAAATTGTCACAGTTAGTGGGGGGCAGGGGCCTTATTTGAACCCTGTCTTTCCAGCCTGTGCCCTGCCCCAACCATAAGACCGTATTTCCTTCCAGAGACAGTGAGAGTAACGCACAGGTGATAAATGCTTGAAGCCCACCCAAGGTAGACATGCTCACAAGCCATTGCTGATTCCTCCTCGCAGGATCCTATTCCAAGACCGCAAAGGTGTGCGCCCTCACTCTCCACAGTTGATGAATTTGTAGGAAAACCAGGGTCCCTCTAGTATCTTTGTTTATTTGGTTGGTTGGTTTTATTGCTGTCTTGTTTTGTTTTTGTACTGGGGCTTGAACCCAGGGGCGTTCTACCTCTGAGCTATACCCCCAGCCCTTTTTATTTTTTGTTTTCTGAAGCAGGGTCCCACCAGGTTAATGAGAGTCTTACTATGTTGCTGAGGCTATTCTCAAACCTGTGATCCTCCTGTCTCAGCCTCCCAAGTACTGGGATTATAGACTCTGTTCTGTTTTTGTACTGGGACTGAACCCAGGGGTGTTCTATCTCCCAGGTGCACCCCAGTCCTATTTTACTTTTTGTTTTGAGACCCAATATCACTAAGTTGCTGAGGCTGGCCTGGAACCTGTGATCCTCCTGTCTCAGCCTCTCAAGTACTGCGATTACAGGTGTGCACCGCTGAGCCTGGCTCAGAGTCCTTCTGTTTACAAAAATGATACTGTTGACGCCAGCCAACCTGGAGAGTTCTAGGACATGGTGCACCAGCTTGCTTCCATACTTCATTTCCTTCAGGGTAGGAGCAAAAGGGGGGGGAAGTATACATTCTTATTACGTGTATATATGTATTTCTTTTCTCAAAGAGCTGACGTTGGACTCTGGGAGAGGATCGCTGATACAATCACTAGCATCGCTTCCTTTAGCATCTTGATAATGATTTAGCAAAGGAAACAGGAACAACAATAGTCTCACGATGTTCTTTTCCATGGGAAAGAAAGACCAAGTATCAAAGACCTATTCAACTCAAATATGAGAACCTATTTTTTTTTTTTTTTTTGATACATCTTCTATGGTGGGAAAAGTTTCTAGTGCTAAGTAATTATACATGAATAGGAACTAAAATTTTCGAAGGGCACTCCGGCCTTGGACACGAGCAAATTCTCTCATGTGCTTCTCACTGACGGAATCTTCTGGATTCTCAATTTGCCTGCAAGGGGGCTGACAGCTCAGTCCTTTAGTCGCTCACTCATTCACTCAACAAACAACACACAGACCACATCCTGCACGTCAGCTAGTGCACAGAACACATTTGTGAAACTTTTAGCTCCCACAGAGTTTATGTCCCAGAGAGCAAGGCAAACAACAAACAAACCAGTGCGAATAGAAGTTTGGGAGGTGATAGATGCTATGAAATAAAAAGCAGGTTAAGACAATGGAGAAGGTGGAACTTCTGGGGGTTTGGTACGTTATTTAAGAAAAATAGCCAGAGATCTACCCACGGAGGGGACTCTTGCCCGGAACGATTTCAGGAGATGGAGTTTGGAAGTTTTCTGGAACATGAGCCAGGATGAGGGTAACGGGACTGGAAAGCTCTGAGGCGGGACAGGCTGCAAGATCCTAAGCCAGTGGTTCTCACATTGGGGGGCAGATTCTGCGGCCCCATTCAGCAATATATGGGGGAAATGTAGATTATCATATCGGGGAGGGGTGTGAGCAGGTAGGAGCCGGGGGTGCTGCTAAGTATCCATGATGCCCCGGAAAGCCCCACAGCGAGGAATTACCCACCCACTGTCAACAGTGCTGCAGCTGAGAAGCCCTGTTCCAAAGTTCCCCCTCCGCTCCTGCACACTGCGCTGTCTTTCTGTGACTAGGGAGCTTGTGATTAGGGAGACAAGTTAGCAGACATAAACCAAGCTTTTCCAAGATTGTGTCCAGCCTCTCCAGAGGGAGAAGCATCCTTGCAGCTGACCAGGTATTCACAGTACTGAATGAGTAGGAAGGTATAACATATAAAAGCAACATGTAATAAAGTTTAGTATGAGCCAGGCATAGTGGCGCACACTTGTAATCCGAGCATTTGGGGAGACTGAGACTGGAGGATCCGGGTTGGAAGCCAATCTCAGTTGCTTAGTGAGGCCCTCTGCAACTTAGCAAGACCCTGTTTCAAAATAAAGAATAAAAAATAGGGCTTGGGATGTAGCTCGGAGGTAGAATGCCCCCCGGGTTCCATCCCCAGTACCACAAAAAAATAAAATAAAGTATGCATTTGCCTTTATAACATCATCAGCAGCTGCATTAGGGAATATAAGGAAAGTACAATACAAATTTTGCACCCATTTTGAACTCTCTCTACCTCTCCCAAACTAGCTGAACAATATAGCTTTGTCTCGTGTTACATAACACAATGTCTTTATCTCCATTTTGCAAAAACTGGGCAGCAAACAGGACAGTTATAAACTAAAAGGGTTGATAGCGACCCACGAAGGGAAAAATAATAAGGAAAGGAAGAAAAGGTGCAGCCTGTCCAGACTGGAAATGAGAAGGGGCATCCCCGGGTGAGGAGATACAGAAGAGCTGGAATGCTCTGGAATGTTCTAGAGGACAGGCATTGCTAGGCAGATAGCTCCAAATTGTCCTGGCAAGATTATGCTGGATGAGGACCAAATAAATGTTGCCCAAAGAAACAAAGGAGACAACAGAGGAGAAATTCAGAGGTTAAGTATTCTAGCATTCATTTACAGAGCTCTGAATCGCTGTCAAATGCAATGTGCTCAGTTCTCCTGCAAAGAAATGTCTAGGATTTGAGTGGGGATTGTTTTCTTTTTCTTTTGGAAGAACCAGAAAGTGGTTTGTATTTTAGGAAAACGATAAAATACTCATGCAAACAAGCGTGATTTGCCAGTTCCCACACTTCCCTTCGTTTTCTCTGTGTTAAACCATTTTACACATTGCCCCTGTGTGTTCGTTCGCCACCAGCCAACTACGTTATTCTTCAGGATGGAGAAGCAGCAAGTAAACAGGGGGCTTCTGAGTCTCAGCTCTGTGGTCCCCCAAGGTCATTCTGCCTTGGTCTCTGCTTGTCATCTACTTGCTCTTTATGCCTGCTTCCTGCCTGCTTCTCCCAGGTATGAGAGTGGAGATGGAAGGACAGAAGTACTGGAGGAGGATTACCTCGTCAGGAACTGAGCCAGGGAGAAAACACTTGGGCCTACAAAACTGTGCCCCAGAGCCGGGTGTGGTGGCGCACGCTTGTAATCCGAGTACTCGGGAGGCTGACACCAGAGGATCCAGGTTCGAGGCCAGCCTCAGTTACTTAGTGAGGCACTCCGCAACTTAGTGAGACCCTGTTTCAAAATAAAGAATAAAAAATAGGGCTGGGGGTGTAGCTCGGAGGTAGAATGCCCCTGAGTTCAATCCCCAGTACCGCAAAAAACAAAACAAAACAAAACAAAAAAACCTGTGCCCCAGAAGTCACATCCACTTAAATTAGGTAAAACCAAGTATATCCATACATATACAGTCCAAAGAACTGTGTGTGTATATGTGCACAGAACCTGCTCTCTGAGATTTTAAATCTGCTGGAAAAAAAAATGGGAGATACACTATCCATGCTAATGTTGATAATATGCACCTATAAATGATTACTCCCAGGATGTATGTAATCCTTACGGACCTTAGGAAGCAAAGACAGTTCGCGATGACCAACCAAAACAAGAGCTCCCAGTGATGCGGCTGATGATCTCAAACCAGACATCACTCCCGTGGGAAGCAGTCTTCTGTAGTTACAACTGCGTCTGTCTAGTTTCACAGTTCATTAGCAAGACAGTCCAAGAAGAAATTGCACTGCTCTTGCTTATCACACTTATTATCTAGGTCGATGCAACAGACACATACAATCCAGCTTCAATAGCACATCGTTTGGGTACGTTCAAAATCGGTCATCCATCTTGCATGCTGATAAATGTCACTGCGAATCACTGGGTCAATTTACACTGCCCGGAGTTAGGGAGAGCAAGGTGCATGCAGGTGTATGAGAGGAAGCTGCTGATGGAGAATGAGAGTGCAAAGAGATAGGTCACCCAGTAAAGACGCCTTTATGCACCCTCAGAGGACATAGGCTGAGCCAGCTGTCGTGTTGCACACCCGTCATCCCACACCTGTACTTGGGAGGCTGAGACAGGAGGATCGCAGGTGAGACAGGTCAGCCTCAGCAACTTAGCAAGACCCTCAGCAACTTAGTGAGGCCTTGTTTCAAAATTAAGAAAAAAAAAAATGACTAGGGGTGCAGCTCAGAGATTGGGTGCCCCTGAGTTCAATCCCCAGTACCCACTAAAAAAGGACATTGCCTTATTGAACTCAGCCCCATGACGTGCTGTTCAGTGCTGGCTGGCTACAAATGGCTGGGAAAATAAAAGTTGATAAGGATCAAGACTAGATCTTAACAGAGAGAGATTAATTTTGCTTCTGTTTGGAACACATGAAGGGTTTTTGTTTTGTTTTGTTTTTAGAGGAGGAACGCCTGGGACGTGAACACTTAACCACGGAAGGGGGAGCCACTAGCTTACCATCTGTCCTCCGCCCTGGCTCCCACGGGCCTTTGTGCGTCGCTGGGAATCCCTGAGAAGGGTAAAGGAAGTGGCCTGGTGGGCGTCACTTCAAAGACCGGGGTGGACAGTGAGCAGTTTTTCTTTTCCCATCGGTGTCTAAATTTGTCTCTATTGTTACTTTTTTTTTTTTTTTTTTCAAACTCCCTTGCACTAAAATGGGACTTGGGCCCAGTAGAGACAGCAATATCTTGACAGAGAACTCCATGCATCGAAGACAGGGTCATCCGCATTGTCTGAACTCCATGTGCAACAGAGATTACACTTGGGGAGAACAAAAGAAATACGCAACAGAAGTGTCCACGGCCAGTAAACAGGAGGAACGTGACCTGCAGTCACAGGCAGCTTCCTGCAGCACTGGAGTCGGAGGAAAATAAGGGTTGGGTTCCCACCCCTCCCCCACCGCCAGCCTGTCCCCAGGAGAAAGGGAATCCAGACAGCAAGGTTTTCCTAAGGCTCAGACTACTCCTTGGGAGTACATTAAAGACTTACAGAAGCTGCCTGAGCGGAAATTTAATCAACACCATGTATCTCATTGCACCAAAGGCCGCCCCAGTGGCCTCAAAGCGTTAATGCAGCTTACAGTAGTCCTGTGACGCGGACGACTGGGAGAAAGAAGCCTTACTCAACAAAGTACAGCGGAGCCCAAGATGTTCCTATAAATTGGGTATTAGATTTATGAAAGCAGTGCCACACCATTCAACGACCTGTTGTTTGGATGCCAAATAATTCTTCATTCATTCAATGCACATTTCTCTGCAGCAGTCTTTTTTTTTTTTTTTTTTTTTTTTTTTTTTTTTTTTTTTTTTTTTTCAGTACTGGGGATTGAACTCAGAGGCATTCTACCTCCGAGCTACACCCCCAGCCCTATGTTTTTTATTCTTTATTTTGAAACCAAGTCTCACTAAGTTGTGGAGTGCCTCACTAGGTAGCTGAGGCTGGCCGCGAACCCGGATCCTCCGGTCTCAGCCTCCCGAATGCTGGGATTACAAGCATGCGCCACCATGCCCAGCTTGCAGCAGTCTTTTAACTCAGCAGTGGACTTACATTCTAGCGTAAGATCTCTCAGCTCCTTTGCAAATAGGAGCATTTATGATTTTAACAATCTTGTGCCTAAAGAGGATGCGATGTTCATAAAAGTTAACATCGTGCACTGTGCATATATTTCAGAGATTCATGGCATATATATATACATATATGTTATATATGTATATATATATATATATATATTCCAGAGAGAATATGTATATATCCTCCATAAAAGGTTTCGGTAGTGACAATTTACACTACAAACAGAGTGAAAATATCCACAGTCTTCCTAAACTGGATCAAGTCTCCTGGTACTTTTAAGATAGCCATACATTTTCATTAACAATTTATTTACTCACTATTAAAGAACTCAGGATATAAAAACAAGGGCCACAAAACTGAAAGCAACTCAGACACACAAACTGAAACTCCCAATATCTGGTGACCTGACAGCCACTAGCTCTGTCCACCCTCCCAGCCCTGTGTTCCCTGATTGTATCATCCCAGGAAAGCAAGGAGGACTTGACAGCCTGCTCCTTAAGAGCTGATGGAAACTGATAAAGACAACGAAGATATGTCCGCCCTTCCTTAAAGTGAAATTCACACAACTTGTTCTATTGTTTTTGATGCTATTCAATTCTTTTCACTTAACTTATTTTGGAATATAATTCATGAGCTCAAACATCAAGGTTGACATCCAGCATATGGGGGAACTGGAGAAAGGGAGGAAGGAAGGGAGGGAGGGAAGAATGAAAGGGAGGGAGGGACTATAATCTCAGTTTTTGGGAGGCTGAGACAGGAAGACCACCGGTTCAAGGCCAGTACCTGGTAACTTAGTGAGACCTGTCTCAAAACAAAAAACTAAAAAGGGTTAGGGGTGTACCAGTGTGGGTACCCCACCCAGAGCAATCAAGTCAGAATTTCAGGGGAGGGTCTGGTATTAGGATGTTCATTCAAAGCACCCAAGTGGTTCTCCTATACAGCTAAGCTAGAGAGTAACTGACACAGGTCAAGAGAAATACATACCAGCTCTAAATAGAAATCAAAGAACAACAAGCATCAGTAAACCAGTTGTAGGAAACTATCAAATGGGTAACAACGAGTAATTTCTCTCACTTATAAAGAGAGACATGCAGTCTCAAAGAATAGGATATTAGGTAGTTCCTATCAAATTAACCTAAAGGTTTTAATTTTTTTATGATGATGAAATGCCCTGGCCTAGCTTGCTTCAGCAAAAGAAGCAAATTGGGACTATAATTTGGCACATTCTTCCTAGCTATTTTCAATGAATATATATGAAAATTAATTCCATTTATCAGAATCAATCTTTTCTCTGTGTGTTTGTAGCTCTAGGGATTGAACCTACGGGTACTCTAGGGCTACTCTACACCCCTAACCCTTTTTATTTTTTTTATTTTTGAGACAGGATCTTACTAAGTTACCAGGTACTGGCCTTGAACTTGCAGTCTTCCTGTCTCAGCCTCCCAAACACTAGGATTACAAGTATGTGCCACCATACCCAGCCTCAGAATCTTTCTTAAGGAGACAGAGATGAGTACAAAGATCTAGGCACAAGCAGAATTGGTTTATTTACAGTACAGAATTACCCATAGTAGTAAAATACCACTAATGTCAGACGTCGAAAGAGTTGGTAAATATTTCACTGGTCCCCCACCGAGTGGTTACTGTGCTGGGAAGTCATCTCATAGCCCATCCTCATGAGTGGGGCTATACCTAAGACAGACAATCCATAAAGAAGATAAAAGTATACACTATATATCCCCAGCTTTGTACATCCACAATTAAAAACTAGGAGAAATAGGCCTAACATTAACAATAGATTTAAGTTAACTTTTTTTTTCATGATCCCTAGAAACCACAGTGAACTTGGAAGTGAGTATCTAAAACCCACTGGGTGACAGCTAGTCTAGGATAGCACAAAAGCCATCACTATAGCAACTCGATCATCCTGCTGAATAGCTCAGAGATCTTGCTAATTCTGAATTCCATGGAATGACCCACCCTGCTGTGCGGGAGATCACAGGCCCTCCTCATCTTTCAAGCATCTTCATGGACACCACGTTAGTACCGAAGGGTAAGTGACACATGCAGATGTTTTCCAAGATCTACAAGTAAGAACCATGTTACTGAATCACAGCTCCAAATAACTTTTCACACTGAAGCAAGTTATCCGTGTAATCCAATCAGCACATAGGAGTTAGTACGGCATTCTCAAACCCCTCACTAATTCTACTTGTCTGTGCAAATGTACAGCTCTAAATTCTGAGATTTCTGCTGGGCCTGGTGGTGCACACTTGTAATCTCAGTACATGGGAGGCTGAGACAGGAGGATCGCAGGTTCGCAGCCAGCCTCAGCTACTTAGTAAGGTCCTCTGCAACTTAGTGAGACCCTTTTTCAAAAATAAAGAATTAAAAATAGGGCTGGGGATGTAGCTCAGAAGTAGAATGCCCTTGGGTTCAATCCTCGGTAGTGCAAAAATAAATAAATAAATAAATAAATAAATAAATAAATAAATAAATAAATAAATAAATAAATAAATTCTGAGATTTCACAATGCCTCAAGTCTTTGTAGGCATGTGGGTCTCAGCGAAGACCTTCCTGTGCTTGTAGATCAGCTGAAACTTGGAATTTCTGTACATTGAGTGTCTCAGCATTTTCCCCATTGCATCTTGAAATCTGCAGCTTTGGAAAAGTCCCACTGCAAACAAGCAGAGAAAAAAAAAAAAAAAAAAAAAAAAAAAAAAAAAAAAAAAAAAAAAAAAAAAAAAAAAAAAAAAAAAAAAAAAAAAAAAAAAAAAAAAAAAAAAAAAAAAAAAAAAATATATATATATATATATATATATATATATATATATATATATATATACACACATAGATAGATAGATAGTTCTTTTCTGAGTTTAAGAGACATAAGGAAATAGAAAAGACATCATCTATTATGCATATTTATATTATAAAATATAAGACTATACGAATAAATAGCTACACTCCTATGTCTTTGCTGGAACTTATCATTTGAAGGATCTTTACTCCCGAAGCTGCCATTTCCTGCCTGAGCCTGTTCAGCCAGTAATAATAGCCGATCGAGATTAACCAGAGGTCACCAAACACAATTCAGTAGATGGGCACCAGATAAAATGACTTTCTCGGTGGGAACAAAAGCCCTCCCTCTTCAACAGGAAGCCGGAGCTAAGGAAGCCCAGAGTCCACGTCAGGCCACGTCTCTGGATGTCTTGTGTTTCTCCCACATTAGCAGTGTCCCCACAAGAGGCTGTGAACAGAGAATCAGGAGCCCGGACAGTGTCCTGCGACTCTGGGGGTCCTTGTCCACATAGAATACCACCTCTGGGGCCCATTGCTTTTTTGGAACTTGGACTCATGTGCAAAGCTGACTGAGGATGAAGGAGGCTTTCACCTCTCCTGGCTGGGCTGTGACTCTACCTGCTCCTCAGGAGTCCTTTATCCAGTACCCAAGATGCTGCAAAGGACTGTGGAGGTTGGGTAGGAGCGGACGACGTGAGACCCTGGTCACGTGTCAGCCATCAGTGTAAGAGAGGAAGAGCAGCTATTCGCTCCCTCTCACAGGTTGCTGCTCCTTTAGCTTCAACACAGTAAGAAAGAGTGGGGCGCGAGATCACTGCTGTAAAGCACGGACTCAGCCTGCTTTGATTTGGGGAAGCCCAAAGCCTCACCCAGCTGTGGAAGGCTAGGCACCGCAGCCATGGAACGGCCTCCCCAGCACTACAGGGGAGGCCGGCTCTTTGGTTAAAGGATGCTGTGTGCGAGGCTTGTAAGTGGTTTCTCAAATAACAAGCAACTACACAAGGCAGGGTGAGCTCTGCAGTTGGAACAAGAGTCCGTGTGACCCTGCTTACAGGGTTAAAGCCCCACTTCGCATGCTAAGCTACCACAGGGAAGTGTGGACGCTTCCATGCTCACAAATGAGGTCTGCTTTGGGGGTGATATCAAAGACGCCTGCAGCTGCTAGGAGTTTCCAGGAACATAGGACAGGAGCGATGCTGTGACAACAGTTGGCCACTTCTGC
>PVLC010038770.1:0-14574 GCA_004027655.1 Graphiurus murinus
ATACCCCATCATCTCCCTAGCATCCGCATATTAGGGAGAACATATGCTTCTTTACTCTTTGTGACTGGCTAATCTCACTTAACATAATGTTTTCCAGTTGCATCCATTTCCCTGCAAATAACATGATTTTGTTCTTCTTTATAGCTGAGTAAAATTCCATTGTGTACATATCCCATAGTTTTGTAATCCATTCATCTGTGGTTGGACATCTTGGCTGCTTCCATAGTTTGGCTATTGTGAATTGTGCAGCTATAAACATAAATACACATATGTCAGTCTGATAGTTTTGAATCAATGTCTAACTAAGTTTAAGAAGGCTTTGCTAAATTGCTGAGGCTGGCCATGCACCTCGATCCTCTTGTTTCATTCTCTCAAGTACTGGGATTTCAGGCGTGTGCCACTGAGTCTGGCTTGGGATTTCATATTTCCTCCTCCTCCTCCTCCTCTTCCTCCTCCTTTTCTTCTTCTTCTTCTTCTTCTTCTTCTTCTTCTTCTTCTTCTTCTTCTTTTTCCTCTTCCTCTTCCTCTTCCTCTTCCTTTTCCTCTTCCTCTATGTGGTACTGTGGATTGAAATCAGGGAAATTTTATTTGAAACTATACACCACAGCCCTATTTTGTTTTTATTTTGAACCAGGGTCTCACTAAGTTGCCAAAGCCCTTTCTAAATTGCTGAGGCTGGCCTTGAATTTACAATCTTTCTGTTTCAGCCTCCTGAGTAATGGGATTGTAGGTGTTACCATCACTCCTGGTTTATTTTCTTTATTTTTAAGTTAATTTTCCTACACTCTTGATGATTCTCATCACAAAGATCCCTCATCTGTTTTCTACTCAGCCTATTTACTCTTTTTTTCTGTTTTTAAAGTGCTATTCAAACTATATATTGCATTTTTATCCTAATGTCTATATTTGAATTTCAAAAAATTTTACTGCATTATTTTTCAAATCATCTGATTCTTATATAATTTTCTTATCTTTTGTACTGATTATTTATTCTACCTTTTGTTTTTTCATTATTTCAAATATACTTATAATTTCTTTTCTACCATCCTACTCTGTTAAAGTTTTATTTAACTTTTTGTTCCAGGGATAATCTCCATATATTAGGGGTTCACTGTTTAATTTTGTGAATTTTTACATTATTTTATATTTAACAAGTATTGCTATTGTTGTTCTATGCTGATATCAGTCCTAAGTTACCTAGGTTACAGAAATCCTTGTAGAGCATGACTTATAGTTTATTATTCTTGTGATGATAAAGAAATAAAACCCTTGGAATTTCTTCTCTCTTAATTTCTCAGATTGAACTTTCTCCACACACACAAAAAAAAGTTTCATAGATTTAAAAAGGTTCTATATTGGAGTTTAAAAAACTCATTGATGAATTGTATAAGATTTTTTCCCCATGACTGCCTTCATGGATTTGTGGAATTTGGCTTCAGTCCTTACCTATAAAGAGTTTGAATATTTTCACCCTCGTCATTATAAGAAAAACATGGACAAGTTGAAAACCAGTGACATCTTTAGATTCATCAGATAATTACATTTTTAGAAAAAATCTCTACTTTGAAATTGTTGACAAAAACAGATATATTCAGAGAATCATATAAGAGATATACTTACTTGGAGTAGAAACTTTTTGATACCTAAATGTTTAGAACACTTAAGTGTTAATTTTGACAGGTTTCTGGAGACCGAGTGTAGACTATCATGATAGTGAAAAATGCCTAGAGACCGCAGCTTGATGGTGGAGGGGTCACAGTTTAATAGAGTTTGCCTATATGAATTCTAGCATCTTCCAGTAGTGAAAATCCAAGAAATTTTATCTCATTTCTTTGGCTTAAGAATGGAAACATAACTCAATATTAAATATGTCCAAAGATTTTCCATAAGGGATTCTATTCTCCAGGGAAGGGAATTTATCAAAATCCTACTTTTATCCTCACTGAAAGAAGGGGGTTCATCCCAAATAACCCTGATACAGTCTTTTGACTCACCTAAAGTACTGCATTAGTCTATTTTGTACTGCTATAACAGAATATCTGTGACTTGGTAATTTACAAAGAATGAAAACATTTCTCACAGATCTGGAAGTTGGAAACTTCAAAATCAAGGGACCAGAAGATTCAATTTCTCATTCTAAGAAGAGGCATTATACTATGTCCTCCAAAGAGAGGAGTTTTGTTTCCTCATCTGGCAGAAGAGCAGTAAAATAAAAGAGGGAAAATATACTTCTACTAGCCCTTTGTCTACTGGCATCAATCCATCTATGAGAATGAAACACTCACAATCTAAACATCTCTCCAACCTGTCTCATTGGGGATTGTTTCCAGCATATGAATTTTGTAGAAAACATTTGGACCATACCTGGAGTAAAACCAAGAATGGCTAAAGGTCAGAGCATCAAGGAAACATAGTTGGAACTTTGCAGCTAAGGAGAGAGTAGAGAACTAAAGGAATAAAATATAAAGTACTGGAGAAACATTTGTGAATGTCATAGACTTGAGACACAGGGCCACAGTATTATGAGACCTATAGAAAAGATTATATAATGTCCTCTTGCCCCATATTGTACCACTATGAAGATGAAGCTTCAGTACAATTATAGCCAAAAAATATCAGTATGGAGAAGCTCTCAGAGAAGGAATGCTTAGGGAAACTCAAAGTCGAAACAAAGACAAAAAGAGACACTAGATGAATTGAGGCTTCTAGAACCTGTTAATGTTGTAAAGATTAAACACAAACTGAATTCTACCAAAATTAACTTAAATCCAAGATAATTTTGCTTTAGTTTATATTATTCAGAACAACACAGATGACCTTCAACAAATATCACAAGGCAGGTCATAAAAGAAAGATGAAACACAATCTGAAGAAATAAAACCAATATCAGATCAAATGTATATGTAAAAAATAGTTTGGTATTGGAGAATTTCAAATAACTCTGGAAAAATATACATGATATAATAATAGATTGGTAATATAAGAAAAATGACTGCAATGCTGAAGCAGGGGGAAGCCAGAGTTCATAATTGCTATTACAGATATGAAGGCTGCTTTTGAGAAACATGTGAGTAGATTCAATCTGATCAAGGAAAGAATCAGCAAACTTGAAGATTAGTCAATAAAAACTGAACTCAAGTGCCATGAATGAATAAAAATAATGTAAGCAATAAAATAACAAAACAGCCAAGAATTGTGGGAATATTAAAGAAATTATAACACATGTGTAATTGGAATATAAGAACCAGAAGAAAATGAATTTACTGCAAAAAAAATTAGTATTTGCAGTAGCCAAGGTCTTTTCAAACTGATTGACCAAAAAAAAAGGATGTGAACATCAAAATTTATAAATGCAGAAAAAGCAATAATGATAATGATGGTAATAATAACCAAACAGCACTAACATATCAGATTCAAACAGAAAAGAAAGAGAAAATCTAAAAACCAAAAGGGAGGGAGAATCATCCTATATATAAGAAACCACAAAAGCAAGAAAAAGATGTAGTTAAATATTAATAAAAAAAATCCATAAGCTTGACATTCTCTATTCATCGAAGTTATCCTTAAAATTATATTTTTAAAAAATAATTCATCAAGTAAATAAAACTGAGGGACTTCATCTGTCAAGAACCTTACCAGAGACCCAACAGAATAGAAGAAAATTTTTGGCAACTATCCCTCCGACAGAGAACTAATATCTACAATATACAGAGAACCCAAGAAACTCACCACTAAGAAAACAATCCAATCAAAAAATGGGTAAAGGGGCTAAATAGATACTTCACAAAAGAAGAAATAAAAATAGCCAATAAGTGTATGAAGAAATGTTCAACTTCATTAGCATCAGAGAAATGCAAATCAAAACTACTCTGAGATTTCACTTGATCCTGATTTGAACGGCAATCATTAAAAACACAAACAACAAATGTTGGCAATAGTGTGGAAAAGTGGGACCCCTAATACATTGTTGGTGGGATTCCAGATTAGTGTAACCACTTTGGAAAACAGTATTGAGGATCCTCAGACGAATGGTAGTGAACCTACCATATGATCCAGCAATACCACTTCTGGGTATCTACCCAAAAGAATGGAAACCAAACTATCAGACCACTGCATGTGTATCTATGTTTATAGCTGCACAATTCACAATTGCCAAACTATGGAACCAGCCAAGATGTCCATCACCAGATGAACGGATTACAAAACTATGGGATATGTACACAATGGAATTTTACTCAGTCATAAAGAACAAAATCATGTTATTTGCAGGGAAATGGGTGGAACTGGAAAATTTTTTTCAGGTTTTTCTAGTGCTTTTTTAAAATTTTTATTTGCTTTTATTGATGCATAAATAAAATACATACTTCTAAATAATACAATGCTTGTGAACTTAATAAAATGAAAATACAATTATCAAATTTGTGAGATGCACTGTAAACAGTTCTTCAGAGGAAATGCATCTATATAGCATTGAATGGATCCATTTGAATAGGAGAATAATCTAAATTCATGAATTTAGCTTTCTGACTTATGGAGCAAGGAAAAAAGAACAATTTAAAAGTAAATCAAGGGCCGAGAGTGGTGGTGCACGCTTGTAATCCCAGCATTCGGGAGGCTGAGACCAGAGGATCCGGGTTCGCGGCCAGCCTCAGCTACCTAGTGAGGCACTCCGCAACTTAGTGAGACTTGGTTTCAAAATAAAGAATAAAAAATAGGGCTGAGGGTGTAGCTCAGAGGTAGAATGCCCCTGAGTTCAATCCCCAGTACTGCACAAAAAAAAAAAAAAAAAGTAAATCAAGCATAAAAAAAACTATAATAACAATTAGATCAAAGGAAGAAAAATTAAAACCAGTAAGACATTAAGAAAGTCATTTATTTAGATCTTCTTTGATTTATTTTACTGGTGAGTTATAGTTTCCTACAATGAGATCCTGCATATATTTGGGTAGTATGTAACCTGATATGATGTAATAAGAATGATACAACTTTTATGGACTTTCTCCACAAAACTCATATCCTCAGGGTAATGATGAGAAATAATGATATATATCACAACTTAGGAATATTATATAAAATACCTAACCAGTACTTAACAAAGCTGTCAAGGTCATCAAAATAAAAAAATATTCCAGAAACCTTGATAACACAGAGGACTTTTAGGATACAGAATTACTAAATGTAATAAGAGTGTTCAAATATAATGTAATATCCTATGTCTTTTATGGAATACAATAGATACTTTGAAATTATTTATTAATCTCATGAATATTTATGAGACATGTCAAATTGCTCTATACCAAAAATGTACAAGTGTACAGAAAAGTGATAATTGTTCTCCCTAATGTTTAAAATGAACACAATCATATCAATTAATCATGATTAGGATAGGATTAAAATGATATATGAGTAGCTCAGGGTGGGCTAATCAATATCTATACTGATCAGCTGCATGGGTTCTCACTGATTGCCACAGCTCCTTAACAACTGGATCTTGAGCTTGTCTCGGTCCAGTGGATTCTTGCAAGGCAGTTGATTTCAAAGAAGGAATGTGTGGCATATCTCCCTTTGCATTATGTTATATTCTGGAAATGTTGGGTGCTTTAGTTTTTGTTTTTATTTTTTTGTTGTTGTTGGTTTTTTTTGGCGGTACTGGGGATTGAACTCAGGGGCATTCTACTTCCGAGCTATACCCCCAGCCCCATTTTTTATTCTTTATTTTGAAACCGAGTCTCACTAAGTTGCGGAGTGCCTCACTAGGTAGCTGAGGCTGGCTGCGAACCCGGATCCTCCGGTCTCAGCCTCCCGAATTCTGGGATTACAAGCGTGCGCCACCACGCCCGGCTAGTTTTTGTTTTTACATTAATTATAAGGAAAATTTCTTAGAAACAGATGGTGGCTGGACAAATAGAGATTTCTTTGTATTAGTTGAAAAAATAGTGCTTTCAGACAAACAGCGTAAGAAATTCTATAATCATTTACAAACATTATCAAAACACATACATTTCTTTCCCAGAGCTTCACAGGCTAAACTAACAAAGACAAATGGGTTAAAAAAGCCCTCTGTCTTCCCAAGTACAGATAGGCATTATGGCTCTCCCTTTAACACCTGCTTAACCGTCAAAAAATAACTTTACTGTCTCAAACTGTCTCACTGTTTGCCTGTTTTTAGTGTCAAGGTTAGCTTCACTGTCAAGCAAAAAAAAAAATTATAAAAATAGCTAATGGAGAACCATAAAGTAGATGTGCTTCCTAAGTTTCTCTGGTGTGCATATTCTCCTGACCTCATCTCAATCCACACCTGTCGACATACCTCCGACACCTTCCAGAGCTGGACCCCAGCAGCTGATATTACTGTTTTATTGTTATTTTATGTATTTGAAGAATCATGAGTACCTTTTCAAACAATAGACAATAGATCTTAATTTCTTCATTTCATAGAAGAACAGAAAGCTCAGATGAGTCATCTGCCTCTGATGTCAAAATGAGAAGTAGGGCTTAAATTGCAAGTGTCTTGCATTGCATTTCCCAAATTATTTCAATAGTTTAAAATTGTATCAATTAATCTAAAATGAATATGTTAAATATTTGCCAATATATATGAGCTTCTGTCTTTTTCAGACATAATTTCTTATATAAAATTATAAGTAACATAAATATTTATTTTTTGCAGTACCTCTGAGCTATACCCCCAATCCTATTTTTTATTCTTTATTTTGAAACCGGGTCTTACTAAGTTGCAGATAGCCTCACTAAGTAGCTGAGGCTGGCCACAAACCCAGATCCTCCTGTCTCAGCCTCTCAAGTACTGGGATTACAAGCGTGTGCCACCACAACCAGCTCCTACTTGTAAATATTTAAAAATTATAACATAGCTATCTGATTCTTCCTTTGCGATTTACAATAGTATCAATCTCTCCTTGAAAAACTAACATTAAAATAAGCAGCTTTATTTAGAATATCATCAAGTTATACCTATTCTAATTATACCTATAGAATATAATGTTCTAATTTCCTTTGACCAGTTATCAAGCAAACAAAAAAATTCCATTCATGCCATTTAAAAGAATTGTATCATTTGCCAAATAGGCCTTGCTCTAATGTTAACAGAAGAGCCATAAAACAATTTATGACTATGAAATAGAACAGAGAGTACCCCATCTGCTGAAAACTTTCCCCTGACTTTCTGTCCTTCAAAAAACATTTTCATTAGAATAAATTATCACATATTAGACTCATTTAAAAGATAATAGTTATGTCAAATCTACTCTTAGTGATACTTAAATATTACCAGTGAATAAATACATTTTTGCAAGGTAAGTAGAAACACTTTAAAAGATACCTGATATCATAAACCAAGTATAAGGAAAAGTAAAATAAATTAATATAGCACCAAAGATGGGAAGAATATCCAATTCAAATCAATAGACATCAAATAATTTTAGAGGGTTTTAAAAGAACTATCATTTCTGGACAATATTTGACCAGAAACAAACAAAAAATCTCCTATTCCTTTATCCAACCACTGTTTAAATGTCATTGATTGGAAAAATGGTTTATAAAAAGGTTGAAAATTCTAGATCAATAATTAATATACAGTTTATATTAATAATTCTTTCAATGTATACTGTCTGTCACCCAACTGGGATTTAACATTTGTGGAAAATATGAATACAAATATTATTTGATGTCTATAGTCTCTCTTCCCTGAGCTTCATTTATATTATTGCAAGAAATTTTTTAAAATACATACTATGTTTGCATGATTTTTTTTTGTTTTACCGGGTTTTATCAGGATTAATGTAATAATGAATAAAAATTAATAAGCCTTATATTAAGAACATGTCAGTCTGCATTGTTCTACTATAACAGAAAACCAGAGTCTGAGTATTCTACAGTGAACTGAATCTGTGGCTGAATTTCACAAAGCAATGGGTTTGAATCATACAGATGTCCTACGTTACTGTAGAAGAAGAGTTTCTTCCTTATCAGGAAACTTCAATCTGCTGTGAAATTGTTCAACTGATGGGAGGTGGCCTAGTTACACTGTGGAAAATGACCATTTTTTATTAAAGTCATTTAAATATCAGTCACATCTAAAAAATCACCTTGATAGACAGCAATATCTTGACTATCACTGGCCACCATAGTCTAGACAAATTGACATAGTCACAGTATGGTATTATAATGTCAGCACTGGCCGTGTTAGTTGTGAGACTCAGATACCCAAAGTCTCTGCCTAGGGTCAAACTGGGAGCACAAGACATGCAGTCTTTATTTGAAGTACAATGATGGAAATGAAGAAAACATATCTAAAAGAACTTTAAAGCTGGGCAAGATGGTTCATGCCTATAATCCCAGTAGTTGGGAGGCAGAGAAAAAAGGATCACAGGTTCAAGACCAGCTTCAGCAACTTCTTGAAACTCTCAGCAACCTAGCCAGAACTGGTTTAAAAATTGAAAAAAAAAAAAGAAAAGAAAAAAATTAAGAGGGCTGAGGGGATAACTTGGAGATAGAACACCCCTGGGTTCAATCCCCAGTACCACACAAACAAAACCTTTAAAATGTATGTGCACCATCCCTACATAATTAAGCACTATTAGCTGTATTATTTCTGTAATTAAACTTAGAGGAAAACTCCTCTAAAAAGGTCAGATATTTTAGCACAAATTGTACCATAAATCTGAGAGAGAGAAGGAAGAAAAAAAGAAAAAGATTTGCCACTATTCTGCTTAGAAGAACGAGCCTTGACAAATGTTTTATGTGATTCAACTGATAAAAATATTCTTTGCATAAAATGTTCAGGACTACAGATAGTATATAAATTATTTCATATGTGTACCAAAGTATGATATGTAGATTCCCTATAAAACATTTAGAAATTGCATATTTTAGTATATAACAACTAATTTGCATCATTTTCTTTCCTTCATTTGTGTTTTAGTAATTATATGGCTCTCTTCAACTACTTATTTTAAGGTTCCACTGTATTTAATTCCTAAATCATTTTAATAATGAAATGATAAATTGTTTTTCTCCTGTTCTCTATTACAAACTATAAATTCTGTACAATGAAAATAATTTTATTCTTTATGAATTTTTGGAATGTTTTAGTGACTCAAGAAGGTAGAAGAGTACTGAACACAGAGTGTAAATATATGGAAAATAAATGAATTTCATAAATGATGATGGCAGACTGATTTTAGAAATTATTATTATATTGTATCCTCCTTCGCAAAAGGCATATACAACACATCACATTATTATTGTTTTTGTGTGGTACTGGGATTGAACCCAGGGACCATTCTACCTCAGCCCTATTTTATTTGAAAATAGGATTTTATTAAGTTTGCTGAGGGCCTTGCCAAGTTGCTGAGGCTGACACTGAACCTGTAATCCTCTTTTCTCAGCCTCCCATGTACTAGGATACAGGGAAGTACCACTACACTCAGCCTACATCCAGCCTAGATGACATTATAATTCAATGTTTCAATAAATGTTTTAAAGAAACAATAACTTATTCATCATTACTATTTTATTAGTAAGTATTTAACTAGAATTAATATGTCTCTTTATAATGGGGCCAGATACATGATATCACAAACAGTTAAAAAAAAAAAAACTCAATAGGACTGACATCTGAATAAAAAAATTTTCAAAATTAGTTAAAATATTACCTTCCTTTAAAATATGTAATTAATTATAAAATTGATTTCTTATTTATATGATGACACTGTAACTTAATGAGGTTAATAAATCTAATTTTATTCTGTAGAATGTTACATTAAAACAATAAATACATACATTTGTGTTGCACTCAGCATAAAATGTATCATTTTTAAGCATGAATAACTGTAACTGCTGACCAAGGAATTAATTTAATCTTGGTTATTCTTAAGAAATTAAACTCTTTGATTAACTTCATGATTTTACAATTATTTATTTATACTTATATTTTATTATTTATGTATTTATTTACTTATGTACTTATTTATTATTTTATTTTTCATAGTTATGAATGATTCTGGAAGAGACCTGGCCCTTCATGAGCCATTTTGCCCTCATTTAACAACTGAAAAGGTCAAACCTTTTGAATTATCATACAACTACTGGTTGTAGTTAGATGTTTCCAGGCAACAGGAAATGATGCCTTAATATAACAAAGAACAAATCTTTTAAACAAAGATGAAGCTCACAGTGAAGGACACTGTGACAGGCGGCTGGCTTGCTGTCTTGTGCTAAAGCAGTCCTTGACCTCTGTCCAGTTCTGTCAGCAGCCAGATGGTCTGAGAATTATTTTTAAGTGTGTTATACCAGATATGGGCCAACAAGCAATACAAGGTTAAACATCTATATATGACATTGACCCAAATAGGCAAAAAAATATATATATATATTTTTCAATAAGCAAATTAATGGTTGTCAGAAACTATGTAAAGACAACATAGTTTTTAATATATCGTCTTCTGACATGCTATTCCCTTCTCAAATAGTAATACATCACTATGTTGTAATCACTGTTTTAATGATAATGGTTTAAATCTCATGGCAAATATGCACATTCTACAAGTAGGAGGATTTTGGAAGTTTGCATTTATTGTCTCTGCTTCCTCAAGGAAGTGGTATGAATTTCCTGAGTTGAAAAAGAAGTAATGTAGTAATTAAGTGTCCTTTTGATTATGTTTATACCTACATGTGATTAAATGAACAAATGCATCTGTGTATAATTTTATGCAATATATATATATATATAAATTATTAGAACACTTTCATTAATATACTTGAATTTACAAGTTAAAAGATTAGATGAAGGACAAGTTCTTAGGGGAAAAAATGTGTCTGTACATGTGCTTTCCCATTTCCAAGTGAATAAAAATAGTTTTATCTGACCTAGTTTCAGTAGAATGAACTAAACCAATGTATATTTAAGATATTTAGACCCAGCATTCTAAAGTGAAATGTTCATGATTTACAGGAAAATAAAATATTTTATGATAGAAGATATTGATTTACTAATTGTTGTTGAATAATAAGTGATATATAATATGAAATAGTCACCGTTTTATGTTAACTAATGAAGTATTAATGAAACAAAATACACAAAACTCTGCTATTTTGAACTAAGACTCATTGATACTTTTATGCTTAGTCCTGATTTTTCTGAAGATGGTTCCTGTTTGGCTACTAACATTAAAGAACTGTAAACAAAGACTGAATTTTCAAAATAAGTGAGTAAAATTAGTAAATAGGATTCATTTGCAACATTTGGGTTCAAAGTATGACAATTAAATTTGTCTACATATCTAATTCAAAGTATGTGACTTAACCAAGTATTTTCATCATCGTAATAACTATCATATAATTATATGTAAGGTAGCCCTCTTTTTATGCAAGGGACATGTTATAAGACTCCTAGAGGATGCCTGAAACAAAATATAATACAAAATGCTATATACACTAAGTTTTTCCTTACACAAATATACCTATGATAAGGTTTAACTTATAAATTAGGCATGGTAAAGATTAACAACAATAACAAATAATAAAATAGAACCATTATAACAATATCCTGTAATGAAAGTTCTGTGAACAAGGTCCTTTCGCTCTCAAAATGTCTTACTTTACTGTGAGACAATGAGATGTCTATGGAATGAGATGAAGTGTGATGAACGAGTAGGCATGTCACATAGCATTAGGTCACTATTGATCTTAATTGAACACAAGTGCTGTGATACCACGACTGGGAGCTGGATAACAAATTGTTACCAAGTAACAAAACAGTATTAGTGTAAACAATATGGGTACTATGGGAAAAGCGATGATTTTAGTCTCACAGAGAGGGAGCAAGATGGTGCAAAATTTTATATTGTTCCTCAGAATGATATACAATTAGAAAGCTATGAGGCGGGGGGGGGGGGGGGGAGCTGTATAAGACTTCTTGCCAGCCTGAATTCTGTATATACTTAAAGCGATAAATGTAAAATCTAATGAAATTAATGATTTTTGAACTTCCCAAAGGAGTGCATTTTACTACCATTTTATATAAGACAATTTTTTTCTAATCTATTGTCATTACACAACTCATAAAAAAAAAAGAGAGAGAGAGAGAAAGAATTAACCTGGACATTTGATCTTAACTATCAATATCTGAAGGCATTTAACTTATTTGACTTTAGAATAATCATTTAAAAGCCGGGCGTGGTGGCGCACGCTTGTAATCCCAGCATTCGGGAGGCTGAGACCAGAGGATCCAGGTTCGTGGCCAGTCTCAGCTACCGAGTGAGGCACTCCGCAACTTAGTGAGACTCAGTTTCAAAATAAAGAATAAAAAATAGGGCTGGGGGTGTAGCTTGGAGGTAGAATGCCCCTGAGTTCAATCCCCTGTACTTAAAAAAAAAAAAAAATCATTTAAAAACTTTTATTTTATTTTATTAATTCTTAAAATCTTTTGGATGTTTTCCCTATTTTGTCATCAAGGTGAGCACTTAGTTTTTTGCAGCCCTTTGTATGTCCAGAATCAATAGCAAAATGCTTCATTTTAATTTTGCTTACTTTCATGTACTTTTGCCTCCTATTGGGACATATGGAATTTAAAATTTGTTTCATAATGAATTGAGGTGTTTGTCATTTATTAATCAAAAAATTGTAATGTTTAAACATCAAAATTGCTTTTTTTCCCTAGTTTATTTTTGTCTTGAAATTTATTTGTATTTTTATGTAGCTAGTCTTCTCTTTTATATTTATCATGTGCATAGTATATTTATTTCTATCTATTTTCATTCTATGTATTTTTAAAAATCTTTTTTATTTATTTATTTTTTTTTGCAGTACTGGGAATTGAACTCAGGAGCATTCTACCTCCGAGCTATACCCCCAGCCCTATTTTGTATTCTTTATTTTGAAACAGGGTCTCACTAAGTTGTGGAGGGCCTCACTAGGTAACTGAGGTTGGCCTAGAACCTGGATCCTCTGGTCTCAGCCTCCCAAATGCTGAGATTACAAGTGTGAGCCACCACACCTGGCTTAAAAATCTTTTTTATAAATACTTATTTTGATTTTTTCATAGAGTATGATCATTTATGTATTTTAGTTAACATTTAACATGTTCATTTTCTGTATTTATAATTAAAATGAAATTTTGCAATTACAATTTAATAAAATATTATTTGAAATAAATTAAAAGAAGAAATATATATATATATTACCTATATTGTTCCCTTTACAAATATATTTGGAAGTGTTCCAGTATTGAGGTTATAGAATTTCCCAGACATTAAAGTTAATTCAGAATTTGTAGGAGCTCAAAACCAATTGGCATCCATCTTTATCCATTATCTGTTGTAACAAAAGATCTGAGCCTGCATAATTCATGAAGAGAAAAAGGTTACCTTTTGGCTCATGGTTCTAGAGGTTTAGAAGATGAGAGTGTTTATTTAGCTTCTGGTAATATCCATATGCTGCTCCATGCATTGTGGGAAAGCAGAAGGGGAAGCAGGCACATGTTGAAGAGAGATTATGTTAAGGGAGAGGAAGCAACAGACAAGACAATTTGCAACAATTGCCTTTCATAATAATCTACTAGTTCTCAAGGGAACTACATTAATTTCTTTGTGAGGGTGGAGCACCACAATCTAATACTTCTTAAATGTCTCACTACCTCTCAACACAATTAATTCTCAAAATATTTAACCTTTTGTGCCCTGGTCTAGTTTAGTAATGCTTAACAATGGTGAGATTACTTTTATTTGTTTAGTAATTTTATTATGTTTATCTCTTAAGCTAGAGCGTTAGCACAGTAACTAGTGATGCATGCTGACCACAATAGCTGGCACACAGTAACTGCTAAATGAATCTGTATTAAATCAATGAACAAACACCTTATGATAAAAACAGATGAAAGTTTAGATGAAATCCAGTAGTCAGCTATGTGCTTTAACATTATCGTAACAGATTCTGTCAAAACATGGTAAAATTTGATATTTTATATAACTATATAATTCGTTCATTAAGACTCTGAGACTATCTTTAATCAGAGAATGTGTGTGTGAGTGTGTGTGTGTGTGTGTGTGTGTGTGTGCGTGTTTAAAACACTGTATATGCTACCTAATGAGGCCCTCCGCAACTTAGTGAGACCTTGTTTCAAAATAAAGAATAAAAAATAGGGCTGGGGGTGTAGCTCGGAGGTAGAATGCCCCTGAGTTCAATCTCCAGTACCGCAAAAACAAAAACAAAAACAAAAACAAAAAAACACTGTATATATGTATCCTCATTACTTATCACAGTGGAGTACATGTGCATGAAGAATTATTTTTAAACAGGCAGTTGTTACTAAAAAAAATATATATATATATATATATATATATATATATATATATATTATGGTTTGGGATTGAATCTAGGGTCTCATACATTCTAGGCAAGTGTTCTACCTCTAGTTAACATGTCCAGCTCCCCCCACACATTTTTAACTATTCCTATTTTAAATAAAATGACAGTTCTGAAGGTCATTGTCATTATATTCACATATTTTGTCTCATTACCTTTGGACATTTTTTGCAACCACAAATGGAACTACTT